>WOUA01000094.1:0-82069 GCA_021397985.1 Sporothrix dimorphospora
TTTTTTTTTTGTTTTTTTTTTTGTTTTTTTTTTTTTTTTTTTTTTTTTATTTATATTTTATTTTTTTTTTATTTTTTTTTTTTTTATTTATATTTTTTTTTTTTTTTTTTTTTTTTTTTTTTTTTTTTTTTTTTTTTTTTGGCATGTCATCGAGTGCTTATTTGGCTAACAACTACAGTGGTTCTGCATGGACTGCGCGCGGCGCATGGCTGAAAACCAGATCGGTCTCTCCAAATACGAGTTGGCGTGCATGTCCACCGACGACTGCAAGGCAGGTTTTTCCTACGAGCAGCGCAACCGGTTTCTGGACCAGAAGACGACGATCGCCCTCGAGCGCATCGAGCAGGAATATGTCCTGCGCACCGCCGGCATCGAGAACCTCGAAACCTGCCCCTTCTGCCCCTTTGCGGCCGAGTACCCGCCGGTGGAGATCAACAAGGAGTTTACGTGCCAGAACTCCGAGTGCGAGGCCGTCACCTGCCGGCTGTGCCGCAAAGAGTCGCACATTCCCATGACATGCGAGGAAGTCGAGCGCGAGAAAGGAGCTGCGGTGCGCTTGACGATCGAGGAGGCGATGTCAGCGGCCATGATCCGCTCCTGCAACAAATGTGAGCATCACCCTTTTAGTTTCTCTATTTTCTATTTTCTATTTTCAATCTTCCCTCGTCAAAGGACTGTCCAAGTGCACATTCTAACAGATTAGGCGGCACACCTTTTATCAAGGACCACGGCTGCAACAAGATGACCTGCTCCCGCGCCGGCTGCCTCAACGTACAGTGCTACGTCTGCCACAAATCGTGCGACTACACGCACTTTGACGACACCACCCGTGGCGGCAAGGCGGGCAACTGTCCGCTGTTTGAGAGCGCCGAGGCCCGCCACGAAGAGGAGGTGCAAACCGCCGAGGAGCAGGCCCGCCAAAAGGTGGTCGAGCGCAACCCGGATGTCGACGTCGACCTGCTCAAGATCCACTTGTCCCAGAAGGTCGTGGACGACGAGAACCGCCGCAAGAACAACGACGTCGACCGGCAGGCTGCTAACCGGCGCTGAGCGTGGCTCCAGGCGCAGCAGGCCCAACAGGCGCATCAGGCTCGGTGGATGCGGTGGATGCAGCTAATGGAGCATGCCCGGCAGGCGCAGCAGATGAAGCGCGTGCAGCTTCTGCAGTTCATGAAGCAGGAGCATGCGCAGCTGTTGCAAAAGTTGGACCGGCTGCCGTGGCCTGCACAATAATGAATGGTGTTTGGTTCCTTTTGTGCAACATTTTTTGACATTTTTCTTGAGCGTTCTTTTGTCCTTATTTTACCCCTTTTATACTTATTCCGCATATCATACCTTTCATTTTTGTCTCTTTTGTCTTTTCATCTTTTTTATCTCTTTTGTCATTTTGTCATTTTATCCTTTTGTCCTTTGTGTCTAGACGGTCGTCTTGCAGCGTTTTTTGTTTCTTTTTGGTCCCTTTCTTTTATCAGATTTTGCTTTGTTTCTGTTCCTTGGTCACGCACACAGCATCTAGCAAAGGGTGTTCTTGTTTTTGTCATTCATTTCTTGCTTCAAATAGTTAAGTAAATATACCCTTAGTCTCCTTTATCCCGTTATCCCCCATGCATCAATACACTGTGAATAAAAAGAACAAAAATCAATCCTAGAAAGCACCAAAAGCGCCCAAAGCGCCCAAACGCGTAAAAGAACCCAGTACCATCCATACAGCCAAGTTACCACCATCACAGCGTTCACTCATTTTACCGCGTCCGCCCAAACTTCTCGTGCCACTTGCCGCGGGCCGGCGCCGCGGCCGGTTTGGGTGCTTGGGACGACGTGGCCGGCTCCTTCTCTTCGATCAGCTCCACTGTTTCGTGCACAGTCGCAATGGCCGACACGGTCGGCTTAGGAAGGCCCCCGTTTGCGTCGGACTCCGCGCCCGCTCCAGCGCCCGCCGCCGCCTGCAGCAGCACCAGCGCGTTGGACGTGTTCTTCTGCCGCAGCGCGTAGGTCCGCCCGGCCGCGCGAAGGCGTGCCAGGCCGTCGGCCGACGACGAGAGGGACCATCTAGGCCGTTAGTGGAAGCCCCAAATGAGAGGAGAGATATCTGGCGTGGCCTACTCAGTATGGTCGTCGACGAGCTCGGCGGGCAGCTCGATCAGGCGGTAGCCCACACCGTCGGAAGCGTGGACCAACGGGATGGCCGTCGACGGATCTTGTGAGGACATTCTGAGGTGCGGGTGTAGCAAAGCTTGATACCCTCTGCTCTATCCGTTTGCTGTCGGGATGTGACAGGGGCGATGTGAGAAGATGCAGGAGGGCGGTCCCCTTTGCCCCACACCGACAGCCAATTTACACGTCTTTCTAGCGTTTTCGTAGCAGCGACGCGCGACGACAAATGGGAAGCTGTTTCTGCCTCCCGAACTGCATGGCATTCATTACTCAAACGGAACCCGAAATAGAAACTTGACATTCTATCTTCTTCGCCTCTGTTTTCATAGAATTCGTGGGCTCCTTTCTCTTCTTTGGCGTAATTTACCGTGCAGACGTAGGCTTGCTGTTGTGCTCATACACGAATATGCACGTATCCGTGAGAAAGAGGCCAAAGGACAGAAAGTGGAAGCGAGCCTGTCCAAAGGAAGAAAGAAAAGAAGAGGGGGCAGGAAATCCCGGTCGACCGTATATTAAACACCCTCCATGATCCAGAGACGAGAAAAAAAGTAAGAGAGGCTGGAGACACGGCACGTCTTGTGGTATTGATTGAACGATCGTTTCGAATAAGAGGTATACGGAGTGCGGAGTAGTACGGAGTATGCAGCAAAAGGGTTCTGAAAATACGACATGGCGCCAGGTCGAAAACTAGCGCGTCATTGTGTGGTTTCGTCCCGTCCGATCTGGCGCGCGCGTTAGATAGGTGAGAATTCCATTGTTTACTTTTCTCGCGAAAGAGACTAGCCCCAGAACGCACCAAAGCGCGGGGTCCTTGTCGATGTCCTTTTTTTCTGCCACTGCAAACAAGAGCTGCGATAGGTTCAGCAGCTTCCGAGAGTGCACACCGTATTTTTCGACGCGCTCTTTCCGCATTTGGTGGGCAGTGCAAATAGGAATTGACGTCGTAGGGCGGCAGGAGCTATCGCGAGTTTTAATGTCAGAGCGGAATAATAACGTATGAACAGGGAAAGCGCGACCGGCAGTGAGAAGGAACAAAAAAAGACATTAAAGGGGGGCTCCATCGGCCAGAAGACCGCTCACACGAACGTCCATTCCGGCCAACCGAACCCACGAGGTCGACACGGGCTGTTTCGCTTCATCAACAAGAGCCAGACGGGCCATTAACCTGGGAAAACCAACCCCCTGCCCAGCCCTGGGCCGCCGCGCGATATTATCACCGTTTTCTGCTAAGATCGGGCTGCCAATATATCGCCGGGGGCGAGATCGAATGTTTCACGCCTAGTCCTCGCCGCGTCGCCGCCATTTCTTTTCTTTTTCCCTTTGCCATTCTCGTTTCTCTTCTTCTTCTTCTTCTTCAAGGTCTTCCTTCACTCGCCTTCCTTCTCTCCCCTGGCTTGCCCGGCTGCAGCACCGCACTCTCGTCCGCTTTCGCACGGCCGTTAGCTTTGTTGACATCGCCGGCTGACGCGACTGGAGGCTGCACTCTGCACAGCGACGTCACGTCGGACAGACAGGCACACGAACACGAACCAGAGACGACAAGTACGTCGTAGACGACGCAGCACAGAGACGGAGAACAAGATCAAGGACCTCCGTTCGCACTTGTGCCCTTCCAATACAGTACCATCGACTTGACCCGCCCCGCCTGCGGACAACGCTCGCCGTCTGTTTACTTCAAAGAGGAAAGGACCTGAGGACCCACTCTTGTTTTTCTTTTCTCTCGTTTCCTTCCACTCTCCCCCCTTGTTATTTTCTACCCCCCCTGTTTTATTTTTATCTTTGTTTGTGCCCACTCTCTTCGACGGACCTCGACCGCCTTTGGCTGCGACCCAGTTGGCCGCCTTCGACCCCATCTTTTCGACATTCCTCACCAGCGCATCTCCCTATCGGCATTGTCCTCTTCTTTTTTTTTCTTTTCTTTTTTTCCTTTTCTTCTTCTGTCGAATCCGCGATCGCCGACTTGGGGCCTCACTTACGACCGCATCGCATCCATCACCATCCCGCCAAGCCCATGACGGTCGTCTAACCTCTTCCCCCCTTTCTCCTCCCACCGACCGACAAGGCGCGCGTCCTCCTACCCCATCGCACGTCGCCATGGTGCGCGTCACCGACGAGCTGGCCCTCTCGCCAGAGGCCGTCACGCTTTTCCACGCCAGCGATCCGCTACTCGGCCACCTGCCCGTCCTCGCCTTCCACGGGCCCTCAACCACTGCCAACTTCACACACAACAGCTCACGCATCCAGGTCCACATCTACTCGCCCGCCGGCTTCCAGTCCTTCCCCCGCCTCACCGTCTCGCCCAGCTCCGACTTCTATGGCGTCGTCACCCACCTGCCCCGCGAGTTCCAGGGCGACGAGATCTGCCGCGGCCTCGCCTTTGCCCTCTACAAGTACTTTAGCGAGCTGCCCGAGTCCGTCAAGACCTACTTGCGCAACCAGTACCCGACCACACGCGGCCGCCGTCCCGGATCGGCGCCGGCCCTCTTTGGTGAGCAGCATGCCGCCGACCTGGCCAAGGCCATGGCCTGCGTCGAGACCAACACCGCCGAGCACCTGCGCGCCCTCGAGTGTGCGCTGCAGACCCAGCACGTAAGCAACATCGACCTCGACCTTGTCCTCCCTCCTGGTGCTGTCACCATCCCCTCGCTCGAAGGCGACGGCGCCGCTGCCGCTATGGACGACAACGACGAAGATGCCATCCTCGACCCGACCCTGCGCCAGTACGACCCGGCCTACACCCCGCTCGTCAAGCTCTTTGGCGAGCCCGTCTTCGTTCCCACATCCAAGCTGCGCCGTGCGCCGTCGCGGCCCAGCTCTCTCAGCCACCGCACCAAAGCTTTTACGAAAGACCAGAAGGTCGAGCTGCGCATGCAGATGGGCGAGCTGGTGGACACCGAGGAGCGTTATGTGCTCAAGCTCAACGAGCTCGTCAAGCACATTGCGGACGACTTCCGCCAGAAGGCCAAGGACCGCACAGCATCGAGCGCGAGCCCATCCATGGAAGACGTCGACCGCCTCTTCCCACGGTCGGCCGATCGCATCCTACAGGTCAACGCGGCGTTCATGCAGGACCTGCGCCGCGTCATGGACGACACCGAGGAGGATGCCGTGCGCGACCTGGACATACCCTACACATTCGGCTCAGCGTCGTCGCGGACCATGCTGGCGAACTCCCACGCCACTGCGGGCGGCGGCGGTGGCGGCGGGTCTGTCCGTGCCAAGGATCCTAGTGGTGCCCTGGCCATGGCCAAAGCCTTCCTCGAGTGGTTCCCCAAGTTCACCGACTGCTACCAGGACTACATTCGCGCCAGCCAGAACTTCCCCCAGCTCTTGAGCAGCTTCCTCGACAACAACCAGTCCAGTTTCCGGGACCGTGTCGTGCAGACTACCGGCGAGCAGGTGCTGCGCTCCATTCTCATTGAGCCCGTGCAGCGCCTGCCGCGCTACAGCCTCTTCATCGACCAGATTGTCGGCTGCCTGCCCATCACACACCCGGCCCTGCAGCTGATGCTGAAGGCGCGCGATATCATCACAAATATTTGTTCCATGGACGACCCGTCCGACAACAAGCCCCATGTTGTCAACCGGTTACGCAACTTGATCGAGTGCTGGCCCATGGACCTGGAGCCACGAGGTCGTCTGGTCCTGGCAGCCGACTTTGTCGAACTCGCTGCACCCTACGATGCCGACGCACACAACATCGGCATCCAGGACCGCGCAGGCCTGTTCTTGCTCTTCAGCGACTGCCTCATTGTGGTCAAGAAGAAGGCAGGGACAACGTTTACTGGCCGTGACCTTCTGCGCGAGATTGACAAGCCGTCGCCGGCAGGCCTGTTGGTGTCCATGACCAACGCAGCTGGTGGTCCGGGGACGTACGACTTTGCTTTCAGCGGCTGGCATCAGCTAGCTGACGTGCGCTTCACCGAATCGGCAGACAGCCGCCTCGTGTGGATGACCTCGACCCAGGAGATGAAGAGCGCGCACTCCGGTGACTACATGGCCAGCAAGGCCATTACCTCGCGCTGCTTTGTCCTCCAAGAGACGTTCGAGGCCAAGGCCACCCGGTGGAGCGAGGACCTGGTCAAAGCCCGCATTGAGGGTCGATTCTCCGAGGCCGAGCGCGAGACGCCGACCTGGACTCTCCGCTCGGTGCGCCTCCCTGAGAACAACAACATGGGTCTCCATGCAGCCGTCTTCCAGGAGGCCGCCGAGGAGCTCATCGAGGGCCGCCGGGAGCCCGCCCCTGTGCGTGTCGTCTTCGACAACCACCGGGGCACTAAGGGCGCTCCCGTCGGCCACTACGGCGTCGAAATTGTCATCGAGGTGCGCACCGACGTCGGCCGCACCAGCACAAGCAGCCGGGGCAGCTACGGCAGTGGCGAGAAACGCATCGTGATGAACACGGTCGGCCTCAATGGCAAGCGGTACTCGGACGACATCGCTCAGGAGGACTTTTTGCCGACCCTCGCGCGGCGCATCATCCAGCTCATGAGCTCCCAGTACAACCCGTCAAATCCCAAGCTGGTCCCTGCCCTCGTTTCCTACCACACCAAGACCCTGCGCTCGCTCAAATTTGGCACCCGGAGCGAAAAGACCAAGTCGTTTCTCGGTTCGTCTCCGGTCAAGCTGCTGTCCAGTTTCTTGGGCGGCGGCGGCGGCGGCGGCACAACCAATGTTGCTAGCAACAACAGCACGCCAACTGCAGCCGCCACCGTCAGCAACACAAGCACGACCAACCTGTCCGAAAGCATATACGGCTCCATGCGTCTCCAGCGGTCGCAGTCGAGCAGCAGTCGCCAGCCACCGCAAGCAGACGCGACGTCACTCAATGGATCCATCCGGGACCGCACGGGCGGCGCAACCTTTGGCGGCGATGCATCGCGGCCCGAGAACCCTCTCGTGCGCCTTGAGCACACCTTTACTGGGTACGTCGCCGCCCTCCAGGCGCGGAAGGGCCAGTTTGTCGCCCGGACCCTACTCAGCCGAAGCTCGAGCTCAGCCGATGAGCTGTCGGTCAATTTGTTGTACAACAAGCTGAATGAGAGCCCGTACGACTGGGAGTCCTCGTCGGATCTGATGCCCGAGGTTGTCTTTGCCGCATTTGAAAAGTTCACCCGCATCGCCTGGCGCGACCAGATGGGCACCATCATGACCATCCAGTCACTCGATGCCCTGCAGGAACGTGCCGTCCGCAAGGTGCCTGGCGACTTTGCCGACTTCGTCAACTACCTGTTCGCAGATATGGCACCGCAGAACCGCCGGGCGTTTACAGCATTGATCAAGCTCCTGGCCGACCTCCTGGATGGCTGCAGTGACGACGGCGACCGGGGTGCCCTCACTATAGCTTTCGCGGAGCTCTTGGTCGCTGGCAATGGAGAGCCGCACAACTATATCAACTTGCTGGACCGCCTCGTTGAAGACTGTGACCGCATCTTTGATGAGATTGGGTTTGGTTCGGGCATCCATTTGCGCAGTTCGGCCTATGAGTCGCTGAGCTCGTCGGTTGCCAGGAGCCACAAGTCCGCAACGGGGTCGTTGACGTCCAACACTTCGTCACTCCGGAGAAAGTTTGGCCTCGAGTCCCTGCTTCGCCAAAACAGCAGCAGCAACAGAGGGCTGGAAAGCATGGTGGGCGGTGGTGGTGCTGGTGGTCCCACCGACTCGTCCACCTCCGAACGCCCCTCCATGTGGCGGAGTCTCAGCAAGCACCACCGGAACCCGGCGACTGGCGAGAGCTCGAGCCTATCAAAGGTCACGTCAGGAAACTACGTGAACCGTTCTCGGTCCATTGATATGGGCAACCACTCGCCCATGGGAACGAACAAGCTGCTCATGCGGCGTCCTGCATCGCGCGACCGGCCCCCTATCGCGGGCGCCTTTGACGACCTGACGATGATGCAGCGGCCGACGAGCTCGCACCGGCCAACGAGTTCGCACAAGCAGCTAGAGACGATCGGCGAGCCGGACACCGAGCCTGGTGTCAGCAAATCGGGCAAGTCTGGCACGGAGAAATCGCTCAAGAAGAAGCGTCGCAGTTCGCTGTCCGATCTCAAGAGTCTCATGGCCGTCGTCAGCCTCGACGACGACGACGACGTTAAGGCCGAGCTGGTCTCGAAGAACAACGACAACCCACTGCCGCCCATTCCTCTCCGGACGACTAAGACGACCTCCGAGAAAGTGAACGCGAGTCCGCGTGCGGCCTCGCCTTCCAAGATCCCCAAGAGCCCCCAGTCGCTGTCGCAGACACAGTTCCAGAGCCATGGCCGCCATAACAGCATACAGTTGCAACAAGCGCAGCCGCCGCCGCAGTTGAGCAACATCTTCCAGTCTCCTACGCAGAAGGAGAATATTGCGACGGGCGATACCGCCCAGCAGCCAATGGCGAACAACGCGCCCGGCCACAGCAAAACATTGTCGGGTGGCTCGCACATCCCGACGCTCAAGGCGTCCCGTGCTGCGGGCACGATCCTGCCGCCACCTGGATCGGTGTCACCCACCCGCCAGAGCCAGCTTCCACCACCGAGCCCGACCAAGCTGCCGCCCGGCACGCTGACCTCCGCTAACAACGGATCCACGATTGGCGGCACGGGGCAGAAGCTGCGCTTGCAGTCACCGCAGAAGCTGCGTGAGCGCCTGCAGTCGGAGAAGCGAGCCGTGGAAGAGGTCGACGCATCACTGCGGTCCGAGCTGTCCCGCATCTCCGAGGATATGGCAAGGCTAAACAGCGGTGGTGTCGGTGCCATTGCCATTGCCACGGCTCCTGCTCCTGCTCCGGCTCCTGCTCCTGCCCCGGGGGGCGTGGCCTCGATCGATCTCCAGACGCTGGCCGCCGCGCTGCAGTCGCTGGAGGCGCGCCTGCCGCAGCGGATCCAGGAGGTCAGCGACCGCCAAGAGGCCCTGCAGCGCGGCATGGACGCGAGCGTCAAGATGTCCGAGGCCAAAGTGCGGTCCATCGACCAGATGTACAAGGAGGCCACAGCGGAGAACGAGCTGCTCTACGAAAAGTTCAACACGGAGCTCGGCAAGATTGTGCGGGCGCTCAAGGGCAAAGGTCGCGAGGACAAGGAGGAGCTCGTGGCCAAGCTCAAGGAGCAGACCGAGGAGACGGCGCGGCTCAAAAAGGACAATGCGCGGCTGCGGCGCGAGGCCGTCAGTCTGCGGACGCTGCTCAAGGGCGAGCAGCAGCAGAGCTGAGAGAGTGTGAAGATGTTCTGTTTTTCTTTTCTTCTTTCTCTTCTTTTGACCCCTTTTAGATTGTACTATTTTTGTCCTAACTTTTGTTGTTTTTGTTTTGGCCCTCGGTTGGTCATCGGCGTTGGCATTGGCCGCTAGAATGGGAGGTATTAACGTTCTTTTCTCAGACACAAACGGCCAGGTCTTGGGTGGCGCGACGGGAACTGGTTGTACTTTTAGAAGGGAGGGCGTGCCTACAGGAGCGGGTTGGGAGGACTGTTACGATAAAGATACGAGGAATTTCTGGAGGGCGGAAGGCTAGTGACGATACAAAGCTTTCATATTTGAGGCATGTAGCAAGCGTTTGAAGTCAAAACAAATGGTATTTTTTTCAACATTGACGCTTGATAGCGTGTTTCTTTCTAGTTTGCTTTAATATAGGGTGTGGTGATGTTGAGATGGTCAAAACGCACGCGTAGTGTAACGAACACGATGAAACGGAAACGAAAAAAAAGTGAACAAGAAAATGGAAAGTAGGAACTAATAGTACAAGTCATTAAGAAGCGTTTCGCCCATTGTCCCAGCCCATACCCAACCCTAATGATAAAAACCCATGTATCATGAAAGCATAGAGCGGGCATGAAGAAACATGGTCAAGAAAAAAAGGACGAGTATAAAACAAAACAAAACGAAACAAAACAAAACAAAACAAAACAAAAACAGAAAAAAAAATCAATGTGGGACAAGCCCTGTCCGTCTAATCCGAGCCCATGCAAAGTAGTGTAGGAATCTATAATCTCTAGCGATGCCCCGTCGTGGGCCACCACGGTCCGTTTCCGTGCTGTGAGTAGAAGAAAGGAAAGAGGGAAAGGTGCAAAAAGAGAAGAGGACAGAAGGAGAAAGACGACCCCCCTACTCCAGCCGTGTCATCAGTGACTTGCGCATCTTCATGTTGACCACGCCGCCGACGCCAAAGGCCGGCACAATGCGGCCGATGCGGGCCACCGAGCTCACCAGCCAGTTCTTGCGCACGGCGGCAAAGCGGTCTGCCCACGTGGCCGGGCCGTTGCCGGCCTGCCCGGTCGCCTGCCACGCGCGGTTGTACAGGTCCAGGCCCAGCAGGTGGACCGGCGTGGACACGAACTGGGTCAGCGCGGGCGCGGCAAACTGCGCGACCGTCTGCCCCGAGACGGCGCGCAAGAAGGCGTTTTTGGACGACGACGACGACGACGACGACGACGACGCATCCCCCAGCGAGAAGGTCTCGTTGAGGTAGGGCCCCAGGCGGGGCGGGATGTTGAACGAGGCAAAAATGGTCATGCAGTCGCGCAGCGCAAACAGCAGGTAGGACGGCAGGGGCACGGGGCGCGGCACGGCGCCGGGGGGGCCGAACATGCGCACAAAGACCTGGTCCTTGTAGATGCAGATGCCAATGTTGGTGGCGGACGAGGCGGCAAACTTGGCGGCGCCGGCGGTGACGTGCGAGGCCGGGCGGTTGTGGGCCGTGCTGGTGGCGGTGTCGACGGCGTTGGCGGTAAAATAGGTGCCACCGTAGAGCAAGCAGATGAGGGCAAAGGGCTTGCCCAGCAAGATCTGCTGGGGGCGGCGCAGCAACGTTGCAAAGGAGGCGCGCAGGGAGCCGGCGAGGGTGTTGGCGCCGGAGGCGTTCTCCATGATGGAGCGGTCGATGATGGCGATGAGCGGCGCCACCATGGAGGCGGCGGTGAAGCCGCTGGCGGCGTCGGCGGCCAGACGAAGGCCCAGGTGGCGGGTGTTGTACTGGGGACTGGAGGCGGCGGCAGCGGTGGAGGACGCGGCGGTGGTGGTGGTGGTGGACGAGGTGGAGACAAAGGGAGAGTCTGCAGAAGCCCGTTTTGAGAATGGCGAGGGGGGCATCGAGGCCGGCGGGAGGGAGGGCGAGGGTAGTGGCGGTCTCGACGGTGTGGAGGGCGAAGATCCTGGCGGTAATGACGGGGAGGAGGCAGATGGCGGCTGTCTTAATGTGTCTGCAGAGGAAGACGCATCGGAGGCGGTAGAGGAGGCCGACGACACGATTGGTGAGGGTTCTATGCTGACAGACGGCACGAGCACCGGGGCCGTGGCAGTGGGTGCCATGGTGAGTGGTGGCGGTGGTGGTGGTGGTGGTGGTGGAGGAGGAGGAGGGAGGAGAGAAGAGAGGTGGCTGCGGTGTCAGTCACCCGAAAACCGGCGATGCGTTGCCGGCAGAGCCGTGGACAAGCCTCACAGCAAGTCAATGCCGGTGCTGAAGCTGTCGACAACGGAAGCAGACCCGGAGACAGAAGACTCTGTCTCGTCCGGCTTTCTGTCGTCGGGTGTTCTGGAAGTTGGTGTTCCCTGAAGTGGCGGGCGTCGGGGACGCAGTCGGGATCGGCGACGATAGCCGATAGAAGAAGGCACGGGGAAGGTATGGGGAAGGTACGGGGAAGGTAGAGAGAGAGGAAGAGAGGGAAGGAGCGAGGGGGAGAGTCTATATGTCTATATTGTATCGAGATGCATTGTGAGCGATGCTGCCTCTCTGCCACAGCTTCTGGGTTTCGTGACTCCTCTGCTTGCTCACGAAAGAGTTTTGGTTTGCGACCAGCCGCTTTTCTGTCGTCGTCTCTCTCTCTCTTTTTTTTTTTTTTAACCTTGCGACCCGACCCCGTCTCGCATTTCAAATGGTCGCAAAACGGCTGGTTGAGGTCCGCTCTCGCTGCTGGGGCGTGGCGCTGTGGGTAGGATTCTAGCAGGCTATGGGGCGGCTACCCCTTGTCCGGGGGGGGTGGAGTGCCCTGAAAAGCGCCCTGGGGCCCTGAACGTTTGTTTTTAGTGGGCACCGGCACAGGAACGGTCTTCTGCCCGGTCGGATGCGCTAGGCGGCTTTCAGTAAGACGCTGTGCGACGCTGTGCACTGCGCTGCAGGAGTCACTGGGACCGCTGGGGAAGACCACGCGTGTAGGCGGCGAGCCCCCCTTCTGGGGCAGACTGGGGGACCAAAAACACGCCCCGAGCTCCCAGTGCCTTGGGCGAATCAGCGCCCCGCAAAACATTAGCACGCACACCCCCGAAGTCGGAGATAACAGCGGCGAGTCCACTACGTTTTCAGCGAGATGGCTGGGAAGCGGCGTGGGCAGCGGTGCATATCTTACGATGTATGACTCCGTATTAATTATGTCGGACACGACGTACCGCTGAAATACAGGGACTCAAATACAGCAGGCCCTTGCTGCGGTTCCCGCTTCCTTCCAGCGCATCCGAGCCCCGAACAACTAAAGATACACGGAGACAACACCGTTTTATCGCCGGAGCGGGCTCCAGACCGCTGAAGAGCCAGGCACACCGCTCAAGCATCCACCGTCGGTCCACTGCGACGCTGGTTGGTGGAAGCTGGGAGCGCGGGACAATGATCCAGCGAGGACGGCCGACACAGGAGATGGGAGGACGCTGCTGCACCGAGAGAGCTCGACAGCTTGAGAGCTGGAGAGCTTGGGAGTTGTGTCACAAATGATACGTTGGTCGTGATACGAATGTCGATAAACAAAGGTCGCAAGAGTATGTCGTACGAACGTACTCTATACGTTAGAAAGGAGAACATAAAAGAAAGACAATTTGGAGAAGCATAACCTAAGTGAGTGGACGATCGGAGGCGAAAGAATAGATTAGAAAATAAGAATAATAATAAAGTCATGAGAAAACTGAGAAAATAAACAAAGACTCACGAAATAAAAAAATAAAAAAAGCAATGAAAAAATAATATACTTATTTATTTAAATAATGTGATAAAATGGAAAACAAAACAACTTATCATATACGTGGAACTATCTGCGCAGCTTGTATTACCCGAGAAAGACACAAGTACACCTCTTCAATCTTATCACCAGATGGAGAAAAGTCGTGAAATATAACAGTCTATATTACGCTGGCCCGGCTTGTGCGAAACCCCAGTGAATGTGATGGCTCTATGCTGGGCAATGCTAGTACATGTTTCCCCCTTTGATTATGCCGGCATCAGTCGGTCGTCCTCCTCGCCACTCTCGCTCTCCTCCTCGTCCTCCTCCTCGCTGCTCTCCTCCTCTTCACTTTCCTCCTCTTCGTCATCTCCCTCGTCACTCTCCTCCTCGCTGCTGTCTTCCTCGTCTTCGTCGTCGTCGTCGTCGTCTTCCTCTTCAGCCTCCTCTTCGGCGAGCCAGTCATCCAAGGTCTTGGTCCCGACCTTGCTCGCCGCGGCCTGGCCACCGTTGGTCCCGGCAACGACTGGGCCGCGGCTCTTGGCCGCCTGGTCGAGGCTGGCGCCGGCCGGCACAGACCCCGATCCACGACCACGGCCACCGCCAATGCCACTGCCACCACGCCGGTCGTCATACTGCGCCGCCGCCAGACTCTCTTCCGTCTCGCGCAGCCGCGAGTCCGGCTCGTCGCCGTCGTGGACCCAGTTGGGCAGCGGCTCGTAGCCCCGGATACCGTGGAGCAGCCCGCGGCCGATCGTGCCACCGGCGCCGCCGTCGAGGCCACTACCGCTGGAGCCAGCCGCATCGCCGCCGGCGCCCAGCACCAAGGCCGCCGAACCCAGCGTAAACCCGCGGCGCACCTCGGACGGGCTCGGCGCGTGCGGCACCGGCTTCGGCGCCAGCAGCATCAGCGTGGCCAGCTGGGGCACCTCGAGCAGCGCGCGGTACAAGCGCGTGCGGTCGCGCAGGTCGTACGAGACGTCGTAGCGCGCGAGCAGCAGCACATAGTCCCAGAGCCGGCGGATGGGGTGGTCGGCCGCCTCGTCTGGAGCGGGCGACGGGGAGGGCAGCGGTGAGTACGAGTGCGAGTGCGAGTGCGAGTGTGAGGGGGGCGAGCCAAACCCGCCGTCGTCGGCAAAGCCTTCCGGGATGAGGTCGGGCCGCGGCGACGGTGATGGCGACGGCGATGCTGCCGGCTTGGTCTCGGGCGCAGGCTTTGGAGGATTCCGCTCGGCTTCGCGGTTGATGTGGTGCAGGTACACCTTGGCCGCCAGCAAGACGATCTGGCGCTTGGCGGCCTCGGACTCGCTGGCAAAGTCTTTTAGAAGAATGCGCAGCACGTCGGCCGCAATGTTGTCCTCGCCGTTGAGGCCGGAAAACTCGCCCACCAACCAAATAATCGTGGCACGCGCCTGCGGGTCGGCGGCTGCATCCAGGTTCTTGGCGAGCCGCACGACCGTGGCCGCGTGCGCCGTCGGGTCTTGCTGGATCAGGTGGCGGATGACGGTCAGCGACTCGGCCGCCAGCGTGCCGTCGAGGCTGGTGATCTGGGCGAGCAGCAGACGGAGGCAGCGCGCGGCCGTCGCCGCGTCTGTTTTCCCACCGCCACGCTCGGTAGACTGCGCGCACCGCCCAATGGCGCGGACGGCCTCGCGCACCAGGGCCTTGTCGGACCCCCGCGCAAAGTGCTCGAGCTCGCTGAGGATCAGCGACTTGACGGGCGGCGGGCTGTGCGGGAACAGCAGCGCCAGCACCTCGAGCTTGAGGCGCCAGACGGCCGGCGGGTCGGTGGCGCGCACGAGGAAGCGCGACGCGTAGCGCACAAAGTCGGCCGGGTAGGCGAGGCACACAGAGGCAATGTTGTACAACGCAATCTGCTGGATGTCCTGCGGGCCGCGCAGCAGCGCCACGAGCGGGCCCACGGCGTCACGCACGTAGTCGGCCGTGCCGATGCTCACATAGCAGCGGGTGACGGCCACGACGACACCGGCATTGCGGCTCTGCAACAGAGGCCGGATGGCGTTGAGGAACAGGACCAGGTCCGCGTCGAGGTCGACGACCGTCTGGGTGGTGGACGATGTCACCAGCTGTGCCGTAGTGTCCTTTCCTGTGTCGCTGCCGCTACCACCGCTGTCTGCCGCGGGCTCGCCGTAGAAGTCACCCAGGTCGAGGGTGCGTGCCGCCGTTGTCTTGTAACTGTTGCTGCCGCCGTCGCCCGCGGTCGTGGTCTCAGCAACCACGGCCACTTGCCGGGTCCTCCGCGGGAAGCACTTGCGCGCGTAGATGGTCAGCATGCGCAGTGTCGCCAGCTGGCTCCACTCGTCCATGTCCACCAGCTTGCGCACGAGGTCGCGGTAGTGCGGATGGACCAGGTCCAGCCGCTCCGGGCACACGGCCATGAACGCCGCCACCGCCGCGCCCGCCACGTAGTACTGCTTGTCCCCGAGCAGCGTCACAAGATACTCGAGCAGCGACGGCAGCTGGCTCGGGTCCAGCCGGTAGCACTTGGGGATCGCAAGCGCCGCCGCCCGCCGCACGTAGGGGCTCATGTCGGCGGCGCCCTTCTTGATGGCCAGCGACACGATCTGGCTGATGACGGGTACGCGGATGCCCGACATGGTGCGCAGGGCCAGCGCGCGCACCTGTGGGTTGGCGTCGGACAGCGATTTTTGGATGGTGTTGATCGATAACAACGCCATGTCGGGCTCCTGCTCGGCATGGTGCACGACGTAGATGTACACCAGCTTTTTGATCTCGAGGTTGGGCGAGGCCACATTTTTGACGACGGACGAGAAAAAGGGCAGCGTCTTCTGCCCGCGGTAGGCCATGGTGGTCACGCGGCGCAGGCCGTCGAGGACCTCGCGGTCGGCGCGGCTGTCGAGCAGCTTCTTGATCTGGCGGCTGTCGAGCGGCCGCGCGGGGCTGCGGAAGCCGCTGCGGGCGGCCGAGGAGGCATCGAGTGTGAGTTCGCGGGCTGCACGATGGTGGTCAGTACAGTCGTCCAGGGGGTGAAGCCGGGGGGGGGGGGGAGGGCAGCACAGGGTCAGCTGGGGTTGGACCTACCGCTCTCGAGGAGGTTGGAGATGCGTGAAATCGACTCCATGGCTGCGGGCACGGCACAGCGCCGCTGGTGAACGGTCGCCCGGGAAAGTGCAGCCAGGTGAGTAGGAGGACAACGTGGTAGGCAATTGGCCTTGGGGATCGCTTGTCGTGTGACACCCGTTGTTGTTGACGTCGGCGTCAATGGTTGGGTTGAAGATGATCCGCCTGGTTGATCCGCCTCGTTTGGATGACGGAATGGCTTTGCTTTGGAGTTTGGTGGGGCAGTTGGGCAGGCACGTGCGGCAAGCTAGAGCTTCGTCGACAAGCTGTCATTTTAGTGGGGCGCGACATGACTCTGCGCTGTGAGAGCGCAAGGCCGCTGTAATTACGGAGTAGAGCGCTATGAACTCGCTAAAATGGCAAGAGCGACAGCCGCAACACAGCGACCTCACGAGCCACGTACACACATTCCACGACAACAGATGGATGGACGGCTTGCACACCATCTGTCCGCGCACTATCCTCGATGACGCCATGACATCGGCGTTGGCCGCCGTCTGAACGAGAAACGAAACACCTCCGGGCCATGGGCAGCCCAGTCCTCGTGGTGCCACCCGTGCGTCCTGCGGCGGTTCTGGCCCATCTGCTCGAACACTGCGCGCATCCCACGACGCTCGTCGTGTGCTCGACTAGCACCGACTTTGTATAGCGGTGCGCGGACGACGATTCTGGCAACGAAGACGATGGCAGCAACATCCTGCACACAGCGTCGCTGCTCCAGGTCGCCGTCGCCCGCCACATCCGCGTCGCCTTTGTGCCGACCGTCGCCCACCTGCGTGGCTTCTTGGCCGCCCTCGACCTGGCCGCGAGCCGCGTAGCCGCACCGCCGGCAGCGGATCTGCTGGCGTCGTCAGGCGGTGCGCCTCCACCCACCCGCCGCGGCGACCGCGTCCTGGTGGTGTACGACTTCTTGCAGCTGCACCGGGACACGAGCGAGTGGAGCAGCCAGGGCCTCAGCGCGTCGGTGGCTGTGCTGGTAGAGGCGGGCTGGCGCACGGGGCTGGACGTGCTGGTTGTGGATGGAGGGAGTGGGCAGGCCGGGGGACAGGCCGGAGGACCTGGGATAGAGGCGGCGAGGAACACTGCGACCGTCCTGGACGAAAAGACGCCTGTGCTGAGCTCGGGTCCACGAAGGCAGCTTCAACGGGCGGGCTATCCGTTGAGGACTGAACGGGTCAAAGCTGTATTGGCACGGTGGTTTACCTTTCAGCAAAATCTAAGGGAGGAGGGAACAGAAGTGGAAAGCGACGCTAATAAGGAGCAGAGTGCTTCGGGGCGCGAGAACAGAACTCGCCTTGACGAGTCCAAAGAGGCCGAAGAGGCAGAAGAGACGAGGGAGGCTGAAGTTGTGGAAGTTACTGCTGTGGAAGAAACATACGAAGCGGGGGAAACAGCTGTGGAAGACGTGGAGGACGCGCCTCGTGCGGTTGAAGAGACCGTTCAGCCTGTCGAGGAAAAGCCGTTGAAAACTTTTGTCAAAGATAGTGAGGACGAAGACGACGACCTATCCGACGATGAGGCCATATACCCATAGATGAGAACGCATGGCCACAATAAAGGTCAAGAACGAGAATGCTCCTAAATTTGCTGTCAAATTATTAGAAATCTATATCACACCGAAAACCGAAACGCCAGCCCTATGGTATCAAATCCACCCATCATCAGTCGTAGAGAAACAGCAAAGAAACATCGTGCAGACGAAGCACACCACAACCCCCCCTCACATTGTCTGCTCCATCTCTGTAATGTACAACTTGATGTGCGACTCCATCTTGAGGTACTCGTCGTAGGCATTGTGCACCTCGTTCTCAATGTTCTCCTTGAGGTCCAGCATCTTCTTCTCCGTCTGCTCGATGCGCACGCGCCGCTTCTCAATGTCGCGGCCCTTGTCGCTGCGCTCTTCGTTGAGCGTGCGGTGGATCTGTTTCAGCTCCTCCATCTTCTCCTTGGCCTCCTGCGCCTTTTGCGCGCTCTGCTCGCGCAGCTTCTCGGTCCGCTCGTTCCACTTGGCCAGCTGCTTCTGCAGCATCAGCTCGGCCCTCTCGACCTCCTTGACGTCTGCGCCGCGTTCTGTTAGGGCGTCGCGCTGCCGCGTCTTCTTGGCGTTGTCGTCTTCCTCCTTGCTCAGCTCGCCGCCGATCTCGTCGAGCAGCTTGATGCACGCCGCGACGTCGCCCGCCACCACGTTGAACGAGTCCGCCGACGTCTGCAGCGCGCGCGCCCGCCGCTCCAGCGATTCAATGTGCGCGCGGTTGTTGGCGAGCGTGTTGGACAGGTCGGCCAGGCTCGCCTGCAGCGCCGCGGGGCTCTGCAGCACATACGGCTGCAGCTTGGCAATCTCCTGGCGCAGCACGATCCGCGACTGCGTGCGGCGCTCCAGCTGGTCGACCAGCTGCTTCTTGCGCTCGCGCGCCTCGTCGAGCCGCGTGCCCACCTGCCGCTGGCTGCGCTGCAGGTCGACCAGGCTGCGCTTGAGCGCGTCGTTGCGCTGCATCTTCTCGCGCACCTCGGCCTCGGCGGCGTTGCGTGCCGCGCGCAGCGCTTCGAGGCGCCGCTCCAGGTCCTGGTTTGCGCCGTACAGCTCGTCGGCGCGCTGCCGCGTCATGGCGCCCCGCTGCGCGTGCTGGTCGACAATGTGGCCCTGGCCCTCGCGGAAGCGCACAAAGTTGATGAGGTAGCTCAGAATCATGACGAGGCGCTCGTACGTCGGCCGATACAAGTCGTTCAGACTAAAGTCGCGCACGCAGCACTCGGACAGCAGCACGCGCAGCGACGCGCAGAAGCCCATGAGGCACCGCGTGTCCGCCGGCATCAGGACGTCGCCGTACTCGCCGCCGCACACCTCTTCGGCGGCCGCCCGCATGGCCGGCTCGACGGTCTCGCGCGAGACATTCAAGAGCTCCTCGGCGAACCACTCAAAGATCTTTTGCACGAGCAGCGGGTTGGGCTTTTGCAGGTCGGCCACCGAAAAGGGAATGCCCATGTCGGCGACGCACGCGACAATCTCCTTGTCGGTGAGCCGCACAAGCAGGTCGGGCACGTCTTTGGGCCGGGCATTGCGGTGCTGGTTCGGCGGTAGGATCGACATTCGCGGGTTGAACGCCATCGTGGAGGAGGGAGGGGGTGTTGTGACAAGTTGTCGCGATGGTTGCCGTCGTAGTTGTCGTAAAAGAAATCGTCTGTGTTTTTGGGAACCGTGGTGGTCGTCGAATGGTGACAGAAACGTGTTGCGCTGCGAAATGCTTTTTTGTTGATGTTCAAATCGCGACTTTGCTAATGGAGGGGGACAATTTAGTGAGGCGCGTGTCGTGGTGTTGCGCAACAAAATGTGGGGCGGTTGCCCAGCAACGCGTTTTGGCGGACCCCAAAACCACCACCCAAAACCCACCACTCTGAAAAATACGTATCAATGACAAAGGGTGAGCTTTCATTGAATCCATCAAAAGGACAACCGTATCTCAAAAGTCAAACTGAAGACTTGTCTCTCTTTCTTTACTGTCACTACGTCTCCAATGATGGTCGTCAAAACGATCGACGACATGGCCATAGCGATGCATTTGTAGCACAGAAGCCGGCTACCCTGTTCGGTTCTCTCTTCATTTGAGGCAAAGCGCCGAGACATTGGGCAAAAAGCCAAGATATCGTGTTCTGATTCGAGGTCGATTCGAAGGTCAACTGAATACCCTCGTCTTGTGCGCCCCGAGCGGAGATGACGCCGAAAAAGGCCGTCCTCGATGGCGATGCTTTTATCTGTACGAAGACGGGATCGATTTGCTCTCTGCTCTCGAGCCCGCATGAACTATTTGATTGCACTGGCAAACCAATATGGTGCCCGCGTAGGCGTTTCGGCGCAAGACACCTGCCGAGAGCCTGTCAGTCATTTCGGGTGTTTTCCGTGAAACAAAACACCCAGGCCAATCAAATGCCTAAGGTGTGGTGCAGTCCTTCCTGTTGCGAGCAAATGTGCGAGGTACAAATGGACATCGTGCAAGTACGACGTAGAGTGCGAGCTGTGAGCTGAAAAGTTTTGGGGTAGGCGACGAGTTAAGACAGCACATAGGAATCAGAAAAAGAAAGGATAGCCCGAAAGAAAAAGAAAAGAAAAAGAACCTGTCAGCCACAGACATGAAACACAGACCAACCAGACGATGTGCCCAAGGATGCGACCGGGGTCCCGTCCTCTTCGCCGACAGGTGGATGCTGTCAGTTCCGACGGCGAACGTCAGCATCCTCTGTCGTGCATGCTGCAGCTGTTCGGAGGTGATGGTCATGGCTTGCCTCTGATTTGGCAATACTCGCACGAGACGTGGACCGTAGGAAACATTCAAAGTATCTTACAGAACCTGTTTGTGCTGCTCTGTTGAACGTCTCTGCCAGGTGGTACCTTTTCGTCCGTGCTTGTGAGATACGAGGAATGAGAGATTGAGGCTCCTCTCTGTCCTCAAAAATAGCCATTGCAAGTATGTCGTACTCTGTTTGCATTTCGCCGCCTGAAATAACCGTCATGCCAGCCCAGTGTTCCTTCGGTGCTCCGTGTCAGTGTTCCTTGTCAGTTGGCAGTCCCCAAGCAAAGATACCCTTGCTCGCACCTGGGAAGGAAGCCGACCCCAGTCAAACCACTCATCTCGTCTTCCGCCCCCCATAGCCCTACGTCCGTCACCTTGGGCAAAAATAGACGTACGGAGTACGAAAACGGTGCAGAAAAAGACGAGACGAGGATGCCCTGGTGAGCCTGGCTTGTCGGGACTCTGTTTGTTTTCGTGGCTCCGTAATTCAAACGTTTCTTCGGAAATCTTACGTGCTGGGGAGCAACGCGTGTCTTTTCATCTCATTTGCCATGCTTCGTATCGTGGCACAGCGGCGTCCGTTTGCTTTCCTCTCTGTTGCAGAGAGGCTGCAGAGATACACATTGCCTGGACGCAGCGTCAACTGAAATAGCCACTACAAACGGCCTGCAGGAACAACGGGCCTGGCCTGACCCGGCCACAGTCGGCCATGGTGCACAAGTACGAGCACTGCGTCCTGCGCCAGGACGCCGTACCTGCGCCCTGGTCTGAAGTGGGCGGGTTGGGCCTGCTGATGCTGCATCGTACGGAGGACAATGTGCATATATAATAAAGAAAGTCGCACTCTGTATATCTCCGCCTGTATGTTTTACTGTTGAAGAAAGCAGAGACATGCACAGAGCGATGCTCTGCGGGTTTGTGGGTATCGTCTCGGCGGAGTAAGAAGTCACCTACAGCTCATTTCGTGATGGGAAACGCGAACTCGTCAACTCTTTCTGCAGTCTCTTTCGTCTCGTCGCTGTACGGAGAACGTAAAATATAGTACGAACTTGTATTCATACACCCGAGGAAAAGGGGGCTTTGCATTGTGCTTGTAAGATACGATAGCAGGAAGGAAGGAATGCTCTGCTAAATTGCTTCCTTCGTTCCTGCCCTCGGTCGCGTTCATTTCGACTGCTTTAGCGACCCTGCATTGAAGGCACTGCGGCGTAAATTATCGTACATTGCTTTAAACTGCAGAGCATGTGGCGGCTGTGTTTCGTCTGGTTAAAAATAGCGGTCGTTCTTTCCCCAAGATGCGCAATATCACAGCGTTTGTGTGCATCTTGCCTATGTTGTGCTTGATATCATTTTTTTTTTTTTTTGGAAAGAACGATGGAAAGAACGATGGAAGGACTGCCATGGGTGCGTGCTTGGAGGTCCGATGGAAGAGCGGGCGATTGCCCTTTCAGCGCCTGTGTTGCGTTCTCCCTATTATGGAAAGAGCGACCGCCGCATGGTACAGAAGTATTGACACTGACTGACCCTTCGCGCCTTCCTCCGTCCCCAAACCGTACGAAGTAGTTCCCTCCCGCGACTTCCTTCTCATCTCTTGTTCTCTCCATCCTCTCCCTTCGTGTCTAGCCTTCTGGTGCGATCTTCGTCCTCTTCCACCCTCAACAGACATCCGAAACTAAAACCTCGAAACGGCGCGCGTGCCTATGCACAACAGCCCACTCACACCTCTGCCCCTCCCGCACCTGCTGTGCATCGCCAGCGAACGCACCATCTGCAGCCCTGTCGGCCAACCAGCGCGGTGGAAGCTTGACGACAGCATGGGCTAGACCACGACCTGCTGGCATCATTACAGGTCCTTGGCCAACCTCAACGTCTCTCTTCTCCCTCTCGTCCCCCTTCGATGTTCTTTTTCTTTCTCTGCCCCCATTTTCGTTCTTCCACTTCCCGCTTGCCAACCCCTGCACCCCAGCATATCCCTCATCTGTCCACCGCCAATCACACCCTCCCTCGCCGTGGACCTGCTTTCTCGTTGGCCAACGGCTGCTCGTCTCCATCCAAGCCAGGCCCCTGCTACCAACTTCTGTGACCAGACCTGTCCAGCCAGCCAGCTCAGCTTGCCAGCAAGCCGCCACCCCTGCCTCGTCATCCTCGACGTCTTTTTTCTTTTTCTCTTTTCACCGCCCATGTCTAGCGTTTCTAGAGCCAGAGAAACACCCCTGTCCTATCTCGAGGCAAGAAAAGACGGACGGAAACAGGCGACGGCCCACTGTGGGTTTGCCTAGCGTCTCCATGCCGGCAGCTTTTGCACTTCACTTTGCTAACTGTTCGCTTGCCTCCCAATTTACGTCGTAAAGTGCTCTTTTCTTGCGGCTTGGTGCGTGCCTCCTCTCTTGCACACCCTCTTGGGGCGTGCAGCACGCACTCTGATCCAGCTCTGTGTCGCACGGATGCACATGAATACTGAGGTGGTTGCGTCACCAAGTATCTTGTCACTCACTTGGGCATCCGCCCAGATGAGGGGAGGAGGCGAAAGGCCAGAACGAGCAGCAGGGCAGCTGGACAGCAGCAAAGCAGTTCCTTCGGACGGCTGACGATCGCCTGCGTCCCAACAAACGGGCCTGCTAGTCTGCTGTGTCTTTTGCGCATACATGTAACCCTGCCCGGCACCCGTTTTGTGTCCTCCGTGTCTCCTCACTCGCTGACGTCTTTCTGCTGCCGTTTCGCCCTCCAGGTCGTCTTCATCTTCACCATCCTTCCTATTTTCGCCATTTGTCTTTCTCTCCCTGCCCTTCCCATTTACCACCTCTTCTCCCTCTCCAGCCGATCTGTCAACGAACTATCACCTCTTGTGCGCCCGTGCTTTGCTGGCCTCTGGTTGGGCTGCACCAGTATCTTACAAGTCGGCCGCGACAGCTCACCACGACAGAGGGCATAATCTGTCGACACGCCCACTTCATAACACCCCTCTGATATAGCCCTCCTGGACCTTTCGCCTTCCACCGAGCCACCCACCCCTGAGGTAATACCGCATTGCCGCTGGGGGCCAACGTGAAGCAGACAAAACGGAAACGAGGGCAAAAGGACTGCGACTTAAGCCGTATCGAAGGGCAATTTGCAGAGGCAAAGAACGACGGAATACGATACGACACGGTGGAGACCCGCTGCACCTGTTCCTCGTACCGCTCTGCCACTATTTCCTATTCCTGTGTCCAGCACCCGCAGGAAGTCCCTGACACTCTCTTTCCTGCGACGATACGTTGAACTCTCTGCTGTCGGCGCTTTTTGGCACCCATTCACCCACGGTGGGGCTGCTCTCTTCACCCCATCCTGGCATCCCGGAAAGTTTTTCTCCCAATTATCCAGCCCTCCCGTTGAGGGCAAACCCGCAGAAGGCCGCTGGAGATCTCAATCTCGCCGCTAGACCCGTTTCTCTCTCTTTCTCTCTCTTCTCCATCCCTCTCTTCTCTTCTCGTATTCTTTTCCTTCTTTTCTTCCTGCGCCTCCCCTGCTCATCGTCTTCTTCTCTTCTTCTCAATTTTTCTCTACACGCTTTTCGACGATTTTTACACTCACTTTCCCTCTCATCTTCACACCCAACTGTCTTTATCACACACCGTCACACTCGTTTTCAGATCTCAAGAATCCGGCCCAACGACAGTCAAAAACCCTTTCTCCGTACCCCCTCACCACTTCGACGACACAATGAGCGCTAGCCACGACAGAAATGGCCCCAATCTACGACTAAAATCCCCAGAATTCAATTGAAGCAACTGTTGGGAGCATCGACGCATTCTGTCTACCCACCAGCGACCACCACCCACATCCGGCTTGCTTAGCCAGCAAGCCGAGCATTCGCACAAAATGGCCCTCTGGCTATTTAAACGAAAGAGCCGGCGGAAAAGAAGCCGCGCTGGTTCTCCCACAGGAGACATCTCCGCACTGCCACGCAGTTTCACTGCCCCAAGCGGCACGGCCGCCGCAGGCCCGATCTCGTCGTCGCCCATCCGGCGCCGCCCCAGCAGCAGAAAGCAGCGCCCTGAGCCCAACAAACTTCAGCGCCGCATTCGCACATACAGCTTCGAGTCGGGCCGCGCCGACGATTTGGAGATTGGCGGCGCCGGTGCCTGGAAGAGTGCTGGTCGCCGTACCACAAGGCCGTCTATCCCTTCGCCCCCTCACGCTAATAGCGGCCCGCTCAATGGTTCGTTCAACGACGGCACTGGCGGCACTGCCCAAATAGAACGCATTCCAACACTGCACCATTCCAACAGCAAACGCGATGGACGCCACCTGCTGTCGCGTACGAAAAGCAGCAAAAGGCGGAAAAATGCGCACAACCGCGTGCGCGAGGCCGAGATCAAGGCCATGAGCAACCCCAACATCCTCAACGACAGCAACGACTTTACACCTGTGAGGCCTGCTGCAGAACATTGGACCGCCGGCCGTCCTATGAAACGAGAAACGATGAAAGCCGCTCATCCCAACAGCTTCGCCGCACGGTACGCTCGACAAAAAGAACAGCTACCAAGCGACGTCTCCTTGCCACTGGCTGAGTCGATCGATTCTGCCATGTCGTCCGACTCCGAGCAGGTCGCCTACGTGATCTCGCCTTTTGCTGCCTTGGCACCAAAGCCGACATTGCGGTATGCGTCGCAGCCTCAGATTGGCGCACCGGGTCGCGGTTCGTTTCTCACTCGAAACGCATCACAAAAGCGGAATCTTGTCATGCCGATCACCGAAGCGACGCTGAAAGCGCACAAACGCGTCGACGACCTGGCGAACGACATGAACGCCGGTGACCTGCGCGAACTGATGGAAAGAGATGCGCGGCGGAGAGACAGAAGGCGGGTCCAAGACGAAGAGAAGGCTGCGCGCCGGCTTGCCCGACAGGCCGAGAAACAGCACTTGCAACAGCAGCACCTGCAGTCTCATCCAGCTCCAGGTTCGAGTTCTGAACGCCCTGCTCCGCCAGTCCCACGGTCATCGCCTGATATGGCGCGTGGCATGCTCGGTCGCGAAGCTGTTGGGCTTGGATTCGACACCACCTCCGCCGTTATGACGTCTGCAGTTCGACGCGAGTCTCCCTCTTTGCCGACACCGCCCCAACGAAACTCCATCGAGCTTGAAGAGCGTCCCCAGCGCGACATCGATGACCCGCTGCAGGGCCCGCTCAGCGGCTACTCTACCCCGTCGGCTGCTAATCGCAACGAAGAGGCCGAACAGTCTGCTATAAACAGTGGCTCGGTCTCGAGCTCCAGACGTCGTGCCTCGCCGGTCGATATGTACCATCGGCCCGATAGTATTCCCATGGCGCCAGCCGAACTTGATCTCCCAGATGCGCTCCCGGTTATGATCGAACTCCAGAAAGAGCCTGCTCCAGTTCCGGCACGGACGCCCTCCAAACTAAGACGGCTGGCTAGACTGAGAAGGCGCCTGTCCAACTCATCATCAATAAAGGAAGATCGCGAGAGCGTTGGCAAGACCAATGCCACCGTCGCCCGCAAGACATCCAACAGCGGGTCAACGCGCGGACGCGGTTCTTTGACATGGGGTTCTTTCGGTGCGCTCTTCAGATGGAGAGCGAGATCGAAGCGGAACCCCCCAGGACAATCGTCCTTTGCCAACCTGTCGCGCGATTCGATGGCCGCCCAGTCCTCGATTCAGAGATCCCACCACAATTTCGACGCTGTCCCTCACGGCCATCTTCGGAATCCCTCTCAAGCCTTGGTAGAGGAGCCAGCAATTGTTGCAGCGGCAGAAGCTGCAGTGGTGTTGGCTGGAGCTGCTGCGTCGACTGCATCGGTCAGCTCGTCTGCGAAGGCTACACGTCCTCCTACCAAATCTCACCCAATGAAGGTCACAAGCCTGGTGCCAAAGCGCACACTGTCTCGCTTCCGGGAAGACTTGCCTGATTTCCTCATGTCTCCCCCGGCTTCGCGCGTGCAATCACCGGAAGTTCAGGAGGCTGTACCTCCGATGCCGGCGCAGGTGACTGCACAGCAAGACGTCTATAGCGCCACGCCGACCCAGAACTCAAGCTTCGTCAATAACAGCGGCGACGACGAGTCAATCATCATGACGCCCACTGGCTTTCATCAAACCCCGCAACAGCCGTCATCCTTTGACAGTACAAGCATGGGAAACAACAGCATGACCAACGGAACGCGTGATACCCCGACGTCGTGGCTCCAGATGGAGGAGACTGAGCCGTCGCCAGAGCCGCAACAGTCGCTGTCTCTAGCATCAATTGATTCTGAGGGCTCTTGGCTGTCGGGCCGGACGGCCTCGCGTCGCCGTGTGACCCAATTGCAGCCGTCGCTGGACACTGCATCGCGGCCGTTCCAAAAGAATTCGGGGCACCACCATCGCCATGAGCAGCCGTGGCCCTCTAACGAGACGGGGAGCACACATGGCCAGCAGCCCGTGTCGCCGACCGAAGCTGAGCTGATCTCCACTGCGCACGCCACCATGGCTGCGTCCGGTGCTCAGGACATGGACGACGATGAGTCGAGCATCGTGCTGGATGACGAATACCTTAGTCGTCTGGCGCGGAGCTCGACGGGCGGTGGCTCGCATGCCCACATGCAGCGCGAGTCGACGGGCGAAATGCTGCCGTCGAGCGACGATGAGCTCGATACCGTCAATGGCGACGCTGGTGACGCACGCTGGGGCGCGATCAGTGAGAAGCGGGTTGACACTGCTTTTGTGACGACACACCGCGCCAATCTTGTCAAGAGCCGCGAGGGTCTGATGAAGACGTTTTACGACGGCGAGGAGGGCAGCGACCGGGCCGACAGCCCCATCGACAGCCCTATCAGCCCTGTGAGCATGACGAGCCCCATCAGCCAAGCGAGCAGCGAATTCAAGGAGGAAGAAGCTGGCTTACAGCGTGCAACCAGCGTGAACCTTGGGCGGGGCCACGTGCGCCACATCAGCGCCGGCAGCGCCAAACTGCTGGAGATCACGCCGTCGCCGCGAAACTCGGTCGACGCCAAGGCCAGCAGGACGCGCGAGCCGTTGTTCTAAGCATACTTTACGCGACTTCTGACTCAAGGTGAGGAAATGATGCAAGTGAGGGTAAGGTAGGGAGAGAGAAACAGAGAGACACGACTACCAAAAGCAAGCCAGTATGACGCGATGTCCACACCAAATTTATGATGTCGACGTACAGGAACCGACAACCGACAGCTCTTCAGCATTTCCCTTACAAATCCTTCTTGATACCAACTACATTCACTCATTTCAAACTATTTCCTACCATGTCTCAGAAACAAAACATAAAGACACAAAAAAACAGGGATACTCAAAAAAAGTCGACACGCCAGGGAACTAACAAAACGAAAAACAATGAACGCACAAGCAACACAAAACACAAAAAACACACAGAAAAGCCTTGGCTAGACGACACGAAAAAAAAAATCAGAAAATCCGAAACCTCACTCGTCATCTACTTGCACGGATCCTGCTCTCTGCTCTCTTTTTCTCACCTTTTCTCTCGCGTCATTCCTGCCTCGTGAATGCTTCTTTTCTCCATACCTACGATGCTAGACACCGGCCGATGTTCCCTTCTTGGCATTTCGAGTTTTTTCTTTGCGTTTGGTGCTTTTATTTCCTTGTCGTTGTGGCCCCGGTTGGCCTCGATTTGTTGCCTTTTCCCGCCCCATATGATTTGCTAGATACCCTTTCCATACATACTTTAGCTTTGCCTTTTTAGTATACATATTGTTTTTATTTACTGCTATTTTAGGTGATATGATGTAATTACAGCCTGCACAAAGACAATGTTCTGCTTTTTCTTCTTTTTTTTTGGCGCAGTTCATTCACGGAAATGCGTACTTTACCCTCGTCACGATCAACACGGATTAATGGCTCTTTAGCATGGCCCCTCCCTCGTAGCACCACTTCAGCAATCGTCCCAAAAATGTTCGACGACATTGAAAACGGCCCAAAAGAAAACATTGGGCTTTAGACAGGGTCTCAGCGGTCCTGAGGACGAGAGGGAGAGAGCCCAGGCCTGGTGTCTGGCCTTTTGGTGGACCCTTGAGAGGTCTGTTGGAAGGGGCAGATATCCAGGTTTTTGTGGCTGAACCGCCCTCGCCTCGCCCGTTCTCCCTACCATATGAATTGAAGCGATTGGCGAGCCGTACGCTTTCGAGTTCGCGGGCTACGTCACCGAAGTCGAGTCCGGCGCAGTGGTATGCTCGTTTGATACGGCGATCGACTAGACGTACACGCTACCGTTTACGGGCCCGCCCAAGGACACGTGGATCTGGTGTCAGCGCCTTTTACGCCGGCCTCGGCCAAGACGACGATCTCGTGCACGATCTTGTTTACGACGGCGGTGGCGCTGTTGTTGTCCAACCTTGAGTACAGCGCAGTGCGTTAGCAGGATGAGAACCTTCTGCGACTACTTATGCGTTAGTGATGGATGTGAAGGGAGAGTCATGAGTAAGCTGAGAGCAGGGTGATACGAGAGTCAAGTCTGGGGGGGACTGTAGAGACAATATCTCGTCTGTCTGTCTGTCTATTTCTTTTGTTAATAAACATCGGTTGGTTACTTTCTCTTCGTCGATAGTCATTTTGTTGATTGTCTCTCAATTCAGGTTAAGTGGAGTTGTTTAACGAGCTCGACTATCCACAATTCGAGCCGATACCGTTACAATGGCAGTACATAGCATAACTTATTGCCGTATTTTGCAACCATTGTTTTGTGCCATGAACTTTAGTGATCCACAGGTACGTACTGCAGTCTACACTGGTCTTGCGGTAGGACGTTTATTCATGTCGTGAAGGGCGTTCCTTGGCAGTGTTGTGAAATAGGTAGGGGCAAAAAGACTCTTTCGTGCAACTAAATTCTTTACTGGACCCTGAATTATTTCTTTTCCATAAACACAAGTCATACAGGTACGTCAATAACGGGGTCTTGCCAGGGAAGAATAGCCGGTGCGGCATCGACGCCCGGTCCGGGGGATATCTGTTGCGTTGCACCGTGTGTCCACCTCTTTCGTCTCACGTCCCAGTTCATGACAAACCAACACAGAAGCACACAAACAAATTCTCTTTTATTTTTAATCAACGCAACCACTGCCGTTCCTGCCGATCGACTTTCCTCTCTTGCCTGCCCGGATACAGCGTGGGTGCAGCCAACTTAGCTTCAGTCGCAATCGACAAAGGCATCATCACCAACCCACGCTTCGCTCAGCCTGGCGCCGAATGGCGTTATAGGCTGACGGGCGCTTGTGAGTGGCCCGTTGCGCCCCGGCCGCCCACGACCGCCCACGAATGTCCGTATCGCGCCATCTCGGCGTGGTCGCCGTGCTCACAAACAATGGACCAAGTGTGCATTCGGAGCATTTAAATTCTCATTTTAGTAGCTTTGAGCGGGGGTCGGACAAACAAAAATATGCATGGAGATACGTGAGACGACCCCAGATGGGATGACGAGCGAGCGAGTGAGAGGGGGATATCACAGCGGTGGTCCGCCCCGAGATCGCATGCTGTAGAGCTCTGCTCTCGGGCTCCTATAAAGAAGGTCCTGCCATGTGCTGTTCACTTCACAGCAATTAACGACATCACGGCTGCCTATACTCTTGTCTAATTTTATTCATATTTTTTTCTTATTTTTTTCTTATTTCAAAACCCCCCAACATGGCCCCCCGCTACCGCCGCGTGGCCGTCATCGGCGCCGGTCCGTCGGGCCTCGCCGCGACGCATGCGCTCGCCTCCGAGAAGACGTTTGACACGATCCGCGTGTTTGACCGCCGCGACCAGGTCGGTGGCCTTTGGCACTACGACGCCGAGCCCGATACGTTTCCCACGACCACGGGTGTGCCGCCCGACCAGACGCGCGCACCGCCCGTGCCCACGACCGACTTGCCCGCGTTTGCGCCCGCAAGCCCGCCAGACCCGCGCGCGCGCTCGGCGCTGTACTGGGACCTGGACAGCAATGTCGGGGCGGAGTCGATGGCGTTTACGCACACGCCGTTCCCCGTGGTCAACTCGCCGGTGTCGATTGAGCGGTTCGGGCACAACAATCCATCGCGGCCCTACGGGGTGATCACGAACTGGATCGAGGACCTGTTCCGGCCGTACCTGTCGCTGGTGACACTGCGAACGACGGTGGAGAAAGTCGAGAAGCGCGGCAGCGAGTGGGTGCTGACGCTGCGTCGGTCTGGCCAGCTGTACCGGGGTAAGCCGCACGACTACTGGTGGACGGAGGCCTTTGATGCCGTCGTGGTGGCGTCGGGCCACTACCACGTGCCGCTTGTGCCGGCGATCACGGGTCTCATTGAGACATCCAAAGAACTGCCCGGTCACTTCGAGCACAGCAAGTCGTACCGCAAGGCGGCCAAGTACGCCGACAAGCGCGTGCTGATTGTCGGCGGTAATGTGTCGGCGTCCGACTTTATCCAGGACCTGCACAGCATTGTCCAGGGCCGCCTCGAGGTCGCCGTGCGCAACAAAAACCCGGTGCTCGACGCCGTGTACCGTCTGCCAAACGTGCGCCTCCACACGACCGTTAAATCGGTCGAGAAGTCGGCCGACAACAAAGTCAACGTCACATTTGACGACGACTCCCGCATCGAGGGCATCGACCACGTCCTGTTTGCCACGGGCTACCGCCTGCAGTACCCCTTCTTGCACCCCAACCCCACCACGCCCGAGAACCGCGTCGCCGGCTTCTACCAGCACGTCTTCCACATCGACGACCCCTCCCTCACGCTCGTCGGCCAGGTCAAGGCGGGGCTGTCGTTCCGGGTGTACGAGTACCAGGCCGTCGCCGTCTCCCGCTACTATGCGAACCGCAACAACCTGCCGCTGCCGAGTGCCGCTGACCAGCGCACATGGGAAACGGAGCGCGTTGCCAAGCTCGGACCCAGCAACGCCTTCCATGCCATCGGCCCGGACTTTGAGCCGTACTTCAACTGGCTGGTCGATTTCGCTGGGCAGCCCGCGCTGGGCACCGACGGGTACGTGCTGCCGCGCTGGGAAGACAAGTGGGCGACGCAGGGGCTCGCCATTCTGGGGCTCAAGAACCAGTACTGGCAGCGCTTGATTGCGCAGAATGAAGTCATCAAGGCGAAGTTGTAACCGCGAGCGCAGTGAGCGTAGCGAAGCGAAGAAACGAAGCGGCAAAGAGAGCAGACCAGACACTGTACATACATGAGACACAACAAGACAGAAACAAAAATGAGAATGCGGAGCGGCCGCGCCCGACGTTGCATCCCCGAGAGAGACATGAGAAAGACATCAGAGACAGCCTTAGCGATCTAGACGATCTCTAGACCGATCGAGACACATGCAGCAAGCGTGCCAGTGTGAATAGGAGACCAGGGAAATCAAAATTAAAGTGTAAGTGAAAGAAATGAAAACGAAATGCAGAAAAAGCAATAAAAAAAACACACAGCGGACCTACCGAGTGCAGGCATCGGAGTACGGAGTGTCCGCCGCCTACCGATGTATGTCGACTCACCTCCACTAATAACAACTTGTCTCGACCATGCCTCCTTTGCTTGACCCCTTTCGCCAGCGGACCCGGCCTACGATTGCATTTTAGAACACTAAGGTAAGTACGCCGTGTTTTCAACGATGATAGTTTGTGCAACGGTCAGTACAGTGTAACTTATACATATATAGTCACGTGGAATCTTACTATTTGCACTTCACAACATGGAAGGAGGGACGGGCCCTCCCTGGGCCAGACGGTTGTAGAAGGAGCTCCTTTTCCTGTTTAGACAGGATCATGTTATGCGTGAATATGGCAGATGCACCTGTAGAAATAAACAATTTAAAGAACGTAAAGCGATCTGTCTTTCGCATATCTTCGTCTTCATGTCCAAGTAGACCAGACGGCCTACGACGTGTCTCCAGGCCGTGTAACCAGGCCGTGGCAATACAAAAAAGGTAACCCAAGACCTCCTAGAAAGTCAACAAAAAGACAAACACCACTCCGCCATTCCGTCATTAGAGCCCCCCGCTTCCCCAGTTCCAGGCACTGTAAGGATCGTCGGGAACAAGGTTGAAGAGAACTGAAGTTTAAAAAAAATCAATGTTAGCGAGCAAGTTTGGATTCGCAAGTTTGGATTGCGGTCAAAATAGAACACAACAAAGTCAAAATGGAGTTCTTACTCTGCCCAAACGTGCCAAAAGCCTCGTCCAGTTGCGAGTCTACCTGTTGACGCGGCTCGGCATAGTAGTATCCCATTGCCGGTGGTCGTCGGAAGTCAGCGGCGCTGGCCGTCATCGTAGATAGTTGCGCGTCCGGGTAGATGGTGGCGCCCGTGCATGTGGCCGATGGGTCCAAATGAATGTGTTCGCCATCAGCGGTGCATGCGTTTGCATTCTGCCCAAGTGAAAATGGAGGCGGCGTGGTAGCAATGGTCGCAGGAGGATGCTCAACAGTCGTTGATACTGGCGGCACCGTTCGGTTAGTCAATAACGATTCTAGTGGTATGTTCGGTGGTTGTTGTAGTGTTTGCTGCTTCTGCTGCTGCTGCTGAGGAAATCTCTGTGTAGGTACTTGGGGGGTATCACCGTGCTGGTCACATGGGGAAGACTCCCGATGGTGCTGTTCTTGTCGCGGGCGATTCTGATTTCGTTGAAGAAACAGGTTCCGTTCTTGGTTGGAGCGCCCGGCTTCTTCTTTTTCCATCCTCAAGTGGCCCCCCAGCTCCGCCCCAAAATCACCCCTGGCCTCGCTACTGAACTCCTGCTCAAGTCCATTGTCGAGCTCCTGCTGTAGGCTACGCTTCAGCAGCCTGGTCAGTAGCTTTTCCGTATGCATGGCAATGGGACTGACGTGCTTGAGGCTGCGGCTCGCACGGATGATCCGCATTGTTCCCACCTTGGCCTTGTGCGCAATGGAACTGAGCGGCCATGTCGTGGGCGGTATGCACAAAATGACGCCGGCGGTAAACAAGTTCATCAGCACAAACGAGATTACAAATTGCCGCTCCAGCAGCGCAACCGGCACTTGTGACATGCGCAGCGCTGCCTGCACCGACAGGATCAGCGACTGTTCGACCACGTCGACCGCATATTGCCGAGCATTCTGCCGGGCGTCGGCAGCCGATACGCGGTATTCCAGCAGTGGGCGGTGCACGAAGATGATGGCACTGTCGTACGTGGCATGCAGGGTAAGAATCTGCAATGACAGGTGGCGGCGAGCGGCCTGCTCCTCTGGCGACAAGTCCGGAATCCTGGCCAGCTCTGCTAGCTGGACCGCTACGTCTGGCCCGGTCGGCCCAGTCGGCCCGGGATTGTCCTCGCCGAGCACTGCTGTCGCCGTTGCCGCCGTTGCAGAGGTAGCGACTTCTGCTGACGCCAGCGCCGGCGACGGCTCATCGATGGCAAAGAGCGGTGGCAGATCAGCGCGCCAAGCATCAAGCTGCGCGCGGGCGTACTGCACGGCCTGCACGAGCGACGTCAAGTCCTTGGGCGAGATGGGGTTCTGCAAGCGCAGCAGACGAAAGCGGTTCAAGGCCAGGCGGATGACGCCATAGAGGCGAAATTTGAGGACGTGGTAGGTGAGCTGGGTGATGGGAGGCGTCGGCCCGGGGGACGCAGACGCCAGAAGTGGATGGTCCGACAGTCCGGGGTCGAGCCTTGTGTCGTCCAAGTCCACCAGTGGCTGCACGTGGGAGAAGGCAGCGTCCAACGAGGCCGGCCGGCCGTAGATCATGGCGGCAAACGTGTCTGCCACGGTAATATGGTTCCAGTTGCGGCTGCGGACCTGCGCCAGTACGGGATCGAAGCCGCTGTCGCTGTTTTTTGGGCTGACGCCCCCCTGGTCGTCGCTGCTGCTGTCGCAGTGAAGCGCCAGCGCGTACGCCGTGCGCACAGACATGCCCAAGATGCTCCAGGCCAGCGTAGGCGACGCGTGGAAGATGTAGTACGTGCCCAGCAGGCTGCACACCTGCACCGTCTCGATGCAGCAGTCGTCCAGCAGGTCCAGAAGATGTGCACGAACTTCCTGGACCAGCGCATCACGCAAGGCAATGGCATTCATCTCCGGCAGCTCGGCCGCCAGTAGTGCATGACCCGGCCACGACGCATCCGACGCAACGCACTGCAGACTCAACGCCGACACCGCCAGCGTCGTCAGCACCGCACCTAGCTCGCTGCGCTGCCACCGATAAGGGGGCGACAGTAGCACCCGCTGCGCTGTCTGTCGTAGGGTCGGCTCGTGGAAAATGTTGATGAACCATTGCATGCGGTCGAAGTACGCGTCCAGCAGTGCCTCGACCACAACGAACGGCGGCGGTGCACGCATGGTGACCAGCGACCACCACGATGCGGATGCTCCTGCGGCTCCTGCTTGCCCATCACAACTATTGGCCTCCCCCGCCACTGTCACCGCCGCCGCCGCCGTTGCCAGTCCTCCCAAGGTGCGGCCGACATGGCCCGGGATGCTGGCGATATCACTGCTCGAGTACAAGGCTGCTGAGTCTCCAAACAGGCGGGCGGCAAATCCAACGGCGGAGCTGTTGGCGCCAAAGTGTTGACGCTCCGCCGTAGCGGACGAAGCGCTCGTGCTCTGCGAAACCTCCGAAAAGACAGTGGGCGACCGGAAGGCATCCACGGTCACCGGCGACCGGGGTGGCGGCAGCACCACACCTGTTGGAGAAGTGGCCTGGACCGCGGAACTGTTCTCGTGTTGCAGTTCCGGTGGCGATGGACTTGTCGAATGATGGTGGAGTGTCTGTCGCCTCCTCTTCCTCGGTGGTTTGGCGACCGTCGGGAAGACGTCTCTCGGTTCGCAGTGGATTCCAGAACGCTGGCACAGCGTGCAGGGCCGAGCAGCATCGCACTGTCGCAGGTTAGAATTATCATCGTCTTTTTCTTTATTGGATAGGACGCAAATGCACTTCCTCCTGGCGTACCTTGAGCTTTTGCTTGCGGCACCTCACGCAGGCTCGCACAACGCGACCCTGTGATGTCATGACTGAGTCTGGCTCCGGCGGAGGGTGTTGCCGTTGCGTTCCGATATCGATAGTGTGAACTGGAGTAGAGAGCGGCTCGGCCAATAGGTTATTAAACGAAGACAGAAGACCGGTGGGAGAGAGAAAGAATGGACTCGGAGAGATTGTAGTTTTAATACAATATGGAGCACGAAAAATACGAGAAATGGACAGAACCTCCACCGGAGCCGAGGAGGTAGTATTTCAAAGAAATGCTACTACTACTCTGCCTCCGCTTTTCTCCTCTGCTTGTCCCAAGTGCGGGGGCGGCGATCGTAAGTCGTAATGTGATGCTGGAACCACTCGGGATGAAAAGGAAACTAAAGTCATGCTTGGAGACATCGGTGAGAACCGCAACGGAGAGAACGACAACGGAGCTGCTGTTTCGGCAACAACCGTTGTCGGCTTCATGCCTCCTCTATCTGGCCGATTCTGTTTAAAAACCGCGAATGAAATAGGCTTCGTGAGTAGCTGGAGGGGCTGGGTAATACGACCCCCTCCTGAAGTGAACCATAGCATTTGCGCTCGCAGTGCATGCAGACTACAGCAGTCCGAGTCCTAAAAGTGGACTGAACTTGATGTCTTTGAGTGGCTGTACACGTACTCCCTATATGTAAATATGCGAGGGTAGTGTCTAACTGTATTCTGACTGACAGCGTTCTATTGTCCTTTCGGTCAGCTGTAGTTTATATGGAACTCTATTCTACTTTACTGTAATGTGAAGGGTCTCTGTACCACCTAGCCTACATCTCCGGGGCTTCATTCCCTGAGGGATACAGTCCGCCCTGGTTGCTCTTGTTGCCCAGCTTTCCTTGGCTCACGTAGTGCTCTCGCAGCCAATCCACCGTCTTCTGGCCGTCAAGCTGGCGCTCCAAGATGTAATGGTCTTCGATGAGGGCTACCGTGTCCAGCCCGATCTCGTCCATCAGGCGACACGGCGACGGGCCATCGCGGAACATGTGCTCCCAGAGCTTGTCAATCTCGCCCGGCTTGCTGACGCCCTCGGACAGGATGAGCAGAATCTCGCGCTTTACAGCGGCCCATATTCGATTTATAATGAAGCTGGCCATCAGTAAAAACCCGCGAAAGAAAGAGAAGAAAAATCCAAGAGGGCAAGGGACAATACCCCGTCGACTCCACGCTGACCACAACCGGTAGCATGGCACAGTCCTCTAGAACGGCCTTGACCAGTGACATGACCTCAGGCGCCGTGTTCCCGTCGGTCATCAGCTCGACCGTCCGGATTCCAGGCGGCATCGAGAAGTGAATGTTGAGCATCTGTGTTGTGCGCTGTCGACTGACTTTGTCAAGCATCAAGCTCGACTTGTACGACGACGAGTTGGTTCCGAAAATGCAATCCGCCGGTGTCAAGCGATCCAGATGGCCAAATGTGTCTGTCTTGAGGTCGAGCTTCTCGGGAATGGCCTCAATGACGAGCCACGCATCACGAACCGCATCCTCGAGGTCGGTGAAGACGGCGCAGTGTCCATTTCCACGTTCATGTCCGGGGTGCACATCGCGTATAGTTAACGTCTCTTCTGCACTGGAAACGTACTGGACGTATGTGGCTTTGTGGGCGTCGATGTATGTGACTGCGTCCTCGAGTGCTGTTGCAGAGGGATCTCGAATGTGCACGTTGTAGCCGGCAGCCGCGAAAATGCATGAAATGCGGCGACCAAGGATGCCGGCACCGAGAACCACGACCGGTCGTGATGAAGACCTTAAGGACTGCCACGCTGTCATGGTGATTATCTTTTTATTTCGTAAAGCCAGTAAAACAACAGACCGAGTAGGGGATTCCGCCACATATCTATATATACCGTCATCATATGTCCCGCCGACTTGACCATAACTCTCCGTTATTTACAACGCTGTGACCGCGAACCAATATTTTATGGCGATAAGGTCATACTTCTCCGGTGGAAGCTACTGTTGACTGCTGAATAGCTGGCCGTTTATATTCCCTTACATGATACAAGGTCTCCACAACCGGATTCTACAGCCCGAAGTCTGGCCAGGCTTTTGAGTTAAGTCTTAAAATATTTTTTAAGTCTCTTCGGTCACTTTTTTATAAAAAACATTTTTGTATATTTCTTCGTAATCAAATATTAACTAAAGACGAGTGCAATGGAACAGGACGAAATATCTTGCTGCAGTAAAGAAAGTAAGCAGGATGATCACTTGCGCCGAAGTCTTTGGCCGGCCTCACGTCTAAATAGACTTTAGTTCCATCGTCAACAAGACATTTTTTTTGAACGTGTAGTAAGGTGAACCACATCGTATTCACCTGGACGGCTAGCTGGTCTCTCAATTCTGTCACCCCTGTAAAAAAACGATGCCGCCGTCCACGATAGCCCAGCCACCGGTGCATTTTCCTTGTGACCAGCCACTTATACATAAATGGAAATGGAAATCGTTGAAAGTCATCATCGACTGTGGCATCCGCGAAGTGAATGTCACCCTACCTGTTCACTTCCAAGTCTCCGCAACTTTTCCAGAGACGATCACATTGCTGAACTATTCTACTGGCCGTGCATTTTGCTCGTAGGCAAATAAACGGTCCGACATAACAGACCATTTGGGAAGGTGTGAAATATCTCCACCGGAAGCGCTAGGAAAACGAAGAACCCACAAGCACTACGCCGTTCCCCATGGGGAAACTTGCGACACCGCAATGCTTCCCCGCACACCGAAAAGAGGGCGCATGGTAGAGAATGGGAGACACGCCGCTTGCTCTGGCAGCCAGGATAAACGGCACAACGTGTGAAGATCATGGTCGGACGACATGGTCTATTCCCGGAAACCAGGAACGGATATCAGTGAGGTGTAAGGTCTTTCCCATTCCAGTCACTTCCCCCCTCCCCAGACAATCACCAGGGCTCGTATATAATCAGGATCATGGCTTGGCATTCTAGAGCTGGGGAACAACTGAGCTCGCTCGTTTCTGGTTCTGCCAAGGCTGCATTTCGTTTGCCATCGAAGTTATTATTGGCTCTACGATATTAACCAACACCCTCTTGAGTTTAATACTACACATACGCACGGAGAGCAACCGCATACTACCATGACTCGTCAATACCTGGGCGGCTCCGGCCAAGCCCTGACCGTTTGGATCTCTGTTGCTGCATCTACTGTTTTGGTCTTTTATGGCTATGATCAGGTATGTCCTCTGCTCCTTTCTCTTCTTGTACATTTGAAAAACAATGTTGTGTCAACTGGTTGATGATTGATCGCTAATTCCTCACCCCAAAACAAAAGGGCGTCTTTGGCAATGTCCTCATCAACGACAACTTTCTCACCACCATGGGAAACCCATCCACCAATCTCCAGGGCACCATTTCATCCCTGTACACGATTGGCGCTTTTGTCGGCTCGGTGAGCACCATCTGGACGGGCGACATCTTCGGCCGTCCGCGCCAGATCTTGTTGGGCAGCATCATCCTGGCCATCGGCGCCACTATCCAGGCGTCGTCCTTTTCCATCGCCCAGCTCATCGTCGGACGCATTGTGGCCGGCGTGGGCACAGGGATGAACACGGCCACGGCATCCATCTGGCAGGCGGAAACCAGCACCATGTCCAAGCGCGGGCAGCTTATCATCATCCAGATGGCAAACTGCATCACCGGCTTTGCCATTTCCAACTGGCTGACGCTGGGCCTTTCTTTTGCTAAAGGCAGTGTGGCCTGGCGGTTTCCACTGGCCTTCCAAATCTTCTTCAGTGCCATCATCTGCTTCCTCTGTCCGTTTCTGCCTGACTCTCCCCGTTTGCTTCTGCGCAAGAACAAGCCCCAAGAGGCCCTCGAGGTTCTGGCTGCCCTGGAGGGCAACGGCGCTACCACAAACTCGCCTTCTGTCCGCGCCCAGTACCAAGTCATCTATACCGTGCTCGAGAGTGAGAACATGAAAGCCTACTCGTGGATTCAGCTCCTATCAGGAAAGGGTGGGTGTTCTTTTCTTTTTCTTCCGTGTTGACTATCTCTACTTTGTCGTTTTGTTACTTGGCCTTCTCAATCGAGAGCTGTGTTTGCTAATAATATGGTTGTTTAATTAGGCCCCGCTGGTGTGTTGAGACGCATGGTGCTTGGTATTTGCATCCAGGTTATGAATCAGTTGACCGGCATCAATCTGACGTCGTACGTTAATAGTCAAAATGCGGTCCCCGTCTCTTAATATCTTCATCTTTTCTTACTGATAAATCGCAGCTACTACATGTCGTACATTTTTATCAACGCCCTCAAATTCGACAGTCTGCATTCTCGCCTCCTTGCAGCCGGCTGCAGCATGGACTACCTGTTCTTCGCATGTGCTGCTTACTTTACCATTGAACGGTTTGGCCGGCGAAAGGTCATGATGACATCCGCAGGCATGTCTTCACTGTGCTGGATCATAATCGCCATTGTGCTCTCGCTCTTTGAGTCGGGGCATGGCAACTCCCACGATCTAGGTATCGTGGCTGTCACGTTCTTTTTTGTCTTCTTTGCGTCCTTCGGAATGGGCATTCTAGGTGTTACTTGGTATGTTTTCAGTGCAAATATTCAGCGACGCGGAGATACACGTTATGCGTTGCCAAGACTGCTAATACATCAAAAGGGTATACGCCACGGAAATCAACGCACTCGAAATGCGCACGACGGGAACATCTTTGGCTGCTGCTGCGCAGTGGATCATCGTACGTGAGGCCCCGATCATCAAAAAACGAAGGTGTGGGACAAATACTCATACTGACCCTCTTTTGTAGAACTACATGGTTGTCCAGGTCACGCCCCCTGGTATCGAAAATATTGGCTGGCGATTTTGGATCGTCTGGGCCGTTATCTGCTTTTCGTTTATTCCAATTACGTACTTGTTCTACCCCGAGACCACCGGCCGAAGCTTGGAGGACATCGACCGTTACTTTGAGCGAAAGCCGAGCATCATTGTAGCCTGGGACCAGGGTGAGCCTATCATCCTTTCTTTTCTTTTTTTTCTTCACTGACGTGTTGATACCTAAAACACACGATATGTCTGGTTATCTCAACTAATGCCATTGCTCTTACCACAGAGGCCACTTCCGTCAAACGGCCAGAAACCTTCGCCCGTATGGACGAGGAAATCGCAAATGAGAAGCTTGGCGACAACGCGCAGTTCTCTAAGCCCCATGATGCGGTTCAGTGTGAGGCTATAGAGGAGATCGGGACGGCTGGTGACCTACGCGTTGGTTGAGAATCGGGAGTCAATTTGGTTCAATAAGCATTCTCGATTCAATTTATGGATGGCTGTAGAATCTAGTACGCTATTATAAGCGACTTTGTAATAAGCATTATTGCACCCTAGTTGCGCCTACACGAAAGTAACCCTATATAAAGCGACTATGTGTATTATGTAGGAAAGCAATCTTTTAAATGAACGAGAAAAAAAGGGGTTTAACCTGACGCCGCCATCGCGACCTAGTCTTCATCCTCAATCTCGTGGTTAACCTTACCGTCTTCGTCTTCACTCCCCTCCTCTTTGTCCTCTCTTAGACCTTACACATATCTCTCCCGTCGTGAGCATCCTCAGCCCCGAATGATTGGGCATGTTTACATGTCGAGTCAGAGAAGCACATCATACGATGCATCATGACAAAGGTGCGCCCACGGGCAATGCATCCTGACCAAGAATGTCTGACGCCGTGCGTCTTCTTCAGCCTATGTAGCTATCTCCCTCATTTCCAATCTCTTATTTCATGATTCGTGTTTCTTGCTCTCAATGGATCTGTCCAGCCCCATCTCCTATCTCATCAGCTCCCGTCTAGTCAGAGCAATACCAGCTGGACGCCCGGTCGATGTTAAAGAACCTGTTCCATTTGGCCGTCTGCGGGTATGGGCAGAGAGGCCGCTGGCGCAGCACGCCAGATCTCGGATCTGTGGGGTCTACCCACGTCGTGGCCACGATATCGGTAGGTGCTCGGTCATTTTCTGTCCATTCCAAGAGCGCCAGAAGAGCATCGTGCTTAGCGTCCGCGAATCCCGGCACCGACCACAAGTCTGTGCCCATCAGGTCGGCCTGGAATTCGCCGTTGATGTACCAGGGCGCGTCGACGGCCGTGTTATAGCAGTGTTGCATCCCTGGGATCATGTACAGTCGCAAGAAATCGCCAATGTCCCCGCCCATGGCCGTCTGTGTCCGGTTGTAATACAGCTCGGAGCCCTTGGTCGGTACTAGGCCATCGGCCAGGCCGTGGTACATGATTATCTTTCCACCCTTGTTGCGGAACTTTGACAGGTCATACTGGTCGGCCGTGGCCTGGCCCGGCTGCAGTTTTTCGGCCGTGGCCACAATGCTGTCATTGAACGTCTGCCATTGCCAGTCGGGGTCGTTGTACACAAAGTCTTGCGCATAGCCTATACCGAACGGCGACGGTTTAGCGCCGCCCAGTAGCGTGCCGGCAAGCCACATGTCCTCAGAGCCCAACAGAAGGCCTGGGTACAGGTACTCGCCAGTTTTGGAGTACCAGTCGCCGTATATATTCTTGAGTGTCTGGATCTGCTCCGACGAGAAGCATGCCGATGCGTTGAGCACGGAAGAACCGCTGCCGCACTGAAGCCGGCGGAAGTCGAAGTGGCAGCGCTCGGGCGCGCTGATGATGCCGTCCAGCACACCGTCAGCGCCATCACACTGGGCCAGGACCTCGGCGCCAATGTCGGGGAAGCGCGTGTAGTCAATATAGTTGGGGGCGCCCACGGGAAGGTCGTAGATGCCGAGCTGCGTAACGTACGTATTGAGGTGGTCGGTTTCCCAAGCCGAGGAGCCGATGAGTGCACCGTCGAAGCTGTCGGGTGAGATCTGCACCTCCTTCATTCCCTGGCGACCACCAGTTGAGCAGCCACTGTAGTATGCGTATCGCGCTTTGCGACCATAGTAGGCCGCCGTGAGTGTCTTGCCCAGGGCGACAGATCCGTGTAGGCTACGCCAGCCCCAGTCCGACTGCTTTTCCGGCTCATTCAGCGCCCAAGCTGTGTCAATGACAGAAGAGTTGTGGCCCGTGTCGGTCGAAACAACGGCAAAGCCGTAGTGCGTGCCCGACCCCTAAACGATGCCGAAAAAACTGGTTAGATTCTGTACACCAAAATAAATAGATAAGAGCGAACAGATACGGGCGGAAGACGAACTGCAGAAAGCCAGTTGATACCTCCGGCAAAGCCTCCGTTGCCCACCGCAAGAAACCGGTTGTTCCACGCATCCGGGAGGAGAAGGCCAAACCGGTAGGAGGACGAAGCGGAACTGGTCACATGTACAATGACCGCGCACAGCGGCGGCAAGTTGGTCGGCTGGTACGGGTATGGTATATTGGTGGTGCCTTCTCCAAACGTGCCACCGGCCGGCACTGCCTGAACCTTTTCGAGGCTGGCGTTTTTCGGCAAGACGTTCTTAAAGAAGGCTGCATTGCAGGTCCAAAAGGAACGCTTAGCTTGATTGCCTTCTGATTTCCTGGGAATGGAAACAGCCCGAGCTACGCCGGCCAGGTGCAGCAAGACCAACAGCCTGGGCAGCATAAAGAAACCTTTCATGGTTAATAAATGTATATATGAGATGGCAGAAAGAGATGCGTCAGAAAGTGGCAGGCAATTTAGCTCTACCCATAATATATAAATATATGACGTAGATAGTCAAGCTCTCATCCCTGAGTAAACTGAAATATGGTTATATTTATACAAATTTAGAAACCAAAATGCCGTCTCTACAAGCCGGGTTCATTTTTTTTTTTTTTGGTTCTGTTGAAGTAGCATCGGCCCTTTCTTGTTGACCAAACTTCAGACTACCAAGGATGCCGTGTGACTGGCCGGACATCTTGACCAGTCTTGGAGGTCTGGCTGGCGTGCGGGGAACAGAAGAATTCCGGTGGAGGACACGGCCGTGTCTGACGACCAGCCATTTATACCAGCGACTTACAATACTAGCACAGACAAGGGCTGACAAATGCATTACTTATTTTCTCCTTTTTGTGCCATTTACCACTACCAGCTCAGCTCCGGTGGCCATAATTGGAACACAGTCTTAATTCCCGAGGCCGTGTTCAAGAGATTGATAGCGTTGTCGTATATGCCCGAGGCGAGTTGTTCAGTAGCAGGTTAAATGACGGTTCACACTACGAATAAAGTTACTTTCTAAAATAATCATATACAGTAATAAATAAATCTATATAAAAAGCTACTAGTCGTTAAATCTTTGACATATTACTCACAATGGAAATAGTAACTCTGGTGCGTCATATACACCAATGTCCCTCTCCTAATAATGTCATCTCACTCCTTACTATTAATATCGGGTTCTTCCGACGCCAGCCGCCTTCATAAGTTAAGCGCGTAACCGCAGGTGGTCTCGATCTCGACAATTGTTGCCGCATACAGCCTGAACTTATTTACTTTTTAAAAAATGCTGCGATTTAGTATTATTACCTCGTGCTTTAGTTGCCTCACAGCTTTTCCTTTTAAACTTTCGTGTTCTCGTATGTCTCTCTGCTTAGTATGGTTTAATCAACTAGCTTCCCGGCCGAAAAACACCCGTACATAGAAATACAATAAAAGAATAGCGTCAGCGGCAGAGACGTATTTACGGCTGCCTCGCCCTATTCCTCACCTAACAACTGCATCCATTGCAGTTCTCCGGGACAGCCTATTATCCTTTAAGATACGGCAACAGTTTCTAGACAAGGGAAGAACAGGTTAGTGATTTCTAACTCGTTGTTTATTCTTTTTCGAAAACAAAACAAATACCAAACAAGGTGGAGACTGATAAGACAAACCTCAAAGCGCGACGCTGCCACCTTCTTGGGATCCATGTCGGATGGAGATAGCGTCCCCCGGATCATTTCCAACTTTTCATTCTGCACATGCTGGATGTACTGGTAAAAATAAGGAAATGTCAGCAAAAAATTCAAGATTCAGAATCTGTCGCCGCGTGGTGTGACCCTTACCGTTTCAACCGAGTTCTCGACAATGTAGCGGATGACAGTCACGTCGCGCAGCTGTCCAATGCGATGGATGCGGTCAACGGCCTGGGCCTCGGCCATCGGGTTCCAGTGCGGCTCGATCAGGTGCACGGTGTTGGCCGCTGTGAGATCGATGCCCTCGCCGGCGGCGCCGATGGTGGCCAGCATGATACGGTGCGTTTTTGCGTCGGCGCCGGTACGACCAAACAACGCGAGTGCCTCTCTGCGCTGTGGCAGCGACGACTGCCCGTCGATGCGACAGAAGGCGATATCCTCTGCTGAAAGGGCATTTGCAACGAGGTCTAGCATTTTAGTCCAGCAGCTAAACACGACACTGTCTTTGTTAGGTTTTTGTGAAATAAAAGAAAAAAGATAGAAAGAAAGAAAGATTGTAACGTACTGCTTCGTTTGCGATTCAGGAAGGGTACACTCGTTGAGATTGCGCAAGAGAGCCTTTAGTTTAGCCGACCGTGGCTTCGAAGAAGAAAACGAAGGTGGTGTGCTCTCTTGGGATGCTCCTGGGCCGCTGCTGGCCGCCGTCGAGGCACCGCATCGAGGACACGACTTAAGAGCATGGCGCCTGTCTCCACGGCCGATCCTGCACGTCTCACACATGACATGCCCACAGACGAACTCCTCGAGCGTGGCGGCCTCAGTAGTGTCCATCTCCTCAGTCTCACGCTCGCAGCCGGCACACCGCGAGATGATTCGAGGCTCGTTGAGCATCTGTAGTGTCAACAGGCCGACATTGCGGTTCGTCCATGCGCTGCGAGCGGACGCGGGCAGAAGATCTTCACCGTGGTCACAGATGAGCCTCAGCATGGACAAGAGGGTGAGTGCGTTGTGTCGGCTTGGGCCAGCCCTAGTTCGTCGTCCTTTGTTTTTGCCTCCTCTGGAAGAGTCGCCCTCGTCGCCACCCCCTCCCTCTCCCATGGCTGCCCTGAAGGAGAACTGCTGGAAGAAGCTATACAGGTCACGGTCCCTACCATCCATGTTGACGAGCTTCACTCGCTCATATTTCTGCGTCAGGGAGAGCGCCTTGGCATGCATTTCCTTGGTCCGACGTAGGCAGGTGGCCGCCACGATGCTGCGAAGCAGTTCTAGGCGGCCGTCTTCCTTGATGAACCTGCTTGTAGCCTTGTGTGAATACGACCCCCATGTTTTAAAGCTGCTGCTCGACGCCTTCCGAAGGATGAAGATATCGAGTGCGTACTTGTACTGGAAGGGCGCGATTCGAATGAAAGAGAGGAGGGCGCCAAAATCTTCAAGGCGGTTCTGAATGGGCGTCCCGGTCAGGCACCAGCGGTAACGGGCACGCACAGAACAGACATCCTCGAAGATTTTGGAATCCACGTTTCGAATTCTGTGGGCTTTTCCGAAGAGAAAAGGAGCGTGTAAGCTTGATGTGACGAACAAAAAAATAGACAAGAATTACGAACCTTCATCGAGAATGATTCTGCCCCATTCTTCCTGGAACAATGGCCCCTGCCTAGACCGCTCGGATCGCAGCGTGTCATACGTCGTCAGGATGATGTCATGGGAGGCCATGTTACCGACTGTGTGGCGATTCGCGCCATGATACACTACCCATCGGATCTTGTCTGGTCGGACGTGACTGACATGTAGAGTAAGTACATGCCTATTTCATGATAGATGGTGCTTCTGAGGAAGCTCCGGGCGTCTTACGTTTTGATTTGATTCTCCTACCCGTATATTGCTGGAGATAGTTAGTTCCAAGTTGCAACGCTTGGCTTCTATAGCATGAAGAGCCTGAGAATGAAAATGGAAATAAAAGGCAGAAAACCGGAAAAGAAGAAAACGTACTTGATTTAGGGGTGACGATGAGTGTCATCTTGGATCGGATTTCCGCGTCCATGCCGTTGTCTCTACAGTCAAGCGAGTGGCAGATTAGAGACAACGCCGAGAGGGTTTTTCCGAGACCCATTTCCTTGTTCATGGGTTAGTGATCTTCTTCTTCCTCCCCTTTTCTCTGTAAATGGACGCCCCTCACATCAGCAAGTATGCCGCCACCCGCGGGCGGAGGACATGCGGTTACATGCCGCTGCGTTACGATGTTCTCGTATCTGTTGTCGGTTTTTGGTTAACATTACTAGGGCACATCATGTTCATACATAGTACAAAAATGCACGACCCTTGACAGTATGACGTACGTGAGTTTCCCATTAGTATCCAGCGGTTTCCAAAGAGTTGGAAACTGGGCCTTGTCGCATGAGACTGTCTCTTTCTCGACCATCATTGTGAGTGCCTCGATCTGATGTCTGCCCCCGATGTTGTTAGTCTTCCGTTCGCTTCATGGTATAAAACACGACACGAATAAGACAGAAACGACAGGAAAAACAGACACACCCCTCTTCAGCTGCGTCAAAAGACGAGAACTGGGCTTCAAGACTTCGGTTGCCTTGATGCTATCGTAGGTTGTATCAAAAATCCTCAGGATTTCGTTCCGAGCCGATGGTGGCAGCTCGGGATTAGCATTGCTGCCGCTGCTGCCACAGCATGGCTCCATGGCCAGCTCTTCCAGCATTGGCATGGTCTGGCCTGGCGCCAGCAGATACTGGGGGTTGTAGTACGGCACCGCCATGGCAGGCATGCCGCCAATGTTGTCGTCGATGTCATCCAGGCTCGGGTCCTGCAGAAACAAATCCTCGTTGGCCAGCATCTTCGCTACACCGGTCTTGGTCTCTAACCTGCCATAGACGACGATACGGAGTGTGCAAGGCCGCGCAAAACTCTGGTCACTTTTGGCTTTGCCATTGACCGTTGCCGACTTTGAATTTGGGCCGGCCTTCTTCCGGCCACAGATTCTAGCCGCCAGGGTGCTGGAGAACTCGTTGACGAGCCGCGACAGCGCCTCGCACTGCAACGTTAGAGCAGCGCGTGGTTCATTATATCTGTCCTGCACAAAGACTCGAACAACGCTTCCTAAAAAATTGAGCGTACAGGGTGTACACCGATCAGGGACGTATCCTGTTGTCGTGGTATCGATGCAGAGCTGTGATTGTTAGTAAACTTTTCTGACAAAAACTCGTCTGTCTATCTCTCTGTCGTTTTGACATTTTAACGACAGTTGAGCCACTCACCAGTCCAAAACACGCGTCGTAGGCAGCGGCTGTACGGATGGGTTTCGTGGGCGCACGATCAATCTTGGTGTCTTGCCCTGTCCGTGCCACGTCTTTTCGTCTGGTTATAGATGTTCCCTGCATCATCAAAGATCTGTTGTCTATCGTGGAGTCGGCTTGGGAGAGGGAAGTGTCGGCAAGACAATGCGGCACAGAGCTCTGGTCTGATGGTGGCCCGTCGACAACGAGCTCGTCGACAGCTCCAAGTTTGTTGGGTCTGTGGTTGCCTTTTTGCTTTTTGGTTCCTCCCTCTTCGTTACCTGACAGCAGAAGCGACCATTTTGCAACTAGCATTTCGGTCACGTCTCCCGGGCGTTGTTGGAAATCTCTGACGGTCTCTCCATTGGCGGCCATGGTGAATTGTGGCTCTCTATGCAAATAGAGTGGTGTATCAGAGAAGAAAAGAATAATAAGAAGAGCCGTCAAAGGTGAGCAACGACTTGATTCTCTGAAATACACCGACAGGAAAAGTAAGTCACGAACTCCCGTAATGAGACCGCTGCTGCCAGATAATGCAAAACTTTTAGAGTGTGACGAAAGGCAAGTGTTTATTTGCAACAGGCCACCAAGCCCAGTCGCGTCCCGCCCCCTTTGGAACGAGTCAGTTCCAGGGGTTCCAGGGTTCCGGGTGTCTGAAAGGGGAAGTTGGGGGCCGTTTTACGTGGCAGTGCTACAAATAATGTAAACAATGGGGTGCCTTGTCATTTGTTTGAAGCTGCCGGTACTGCGCAGTCGCCTTTCTTTTTATCATTATTTTTTGGAAGTAAGCCCTGCGAGATAGCCTTGCTGCCTCAGCAATCAGATGTAAACAAGCATCTCATTATTTATACGCGACGGTTGTCCTTGCCGTGTGGCAGAAAATGGCCGGGACAAAGACGCGTGAGCCTCATTAAACAAGTACTTGAACGTGGGTGCAGGACAAACAGACTCCATCTATTTTTCGACACGAGAAACCGAACCATTGCCGACCGCGACCATGCCGACAACTGGCCACCCTGTATTCGATGCGCTCGAAAAGGCCCAGGAATCCTTTCGTGCCAAGGTGGACAATGCGGCGGTCTATGACGATATGCTCGCGGTGCGTTCGATTGACGACTTGCTAGCCGACTTGACCAGGATCCAGCAAAACATGGCCAAGAAAGGCAACCAGCGCTTCATGGGGAGTATCGCGCGCTATCTCAATGTTCTCGACTCATGGAGTCCGGTGATCGAGCAGTTTGTGCAAGTCAAGCCCGAGCTGCTGGCGCTGATCTGGGGGCCCATCAAGGTGGTGCTGCGGTTGGCGAGCGAACATGGGAAGCTGTTTAGTATCATCGCCGGGGCCTTTGAGATGGTCGGCGACATGGTGCCGCAGTTTGACCTGTTGGCCAACACGTTTTCCGACCGTGCCGAGCTCGGCCAGGCGCTGGTGCGGTTCTACGAGAACCTGCTGCATTTCTACCACCTCCTCCTCTCGCTAACCCGCGAGTCCTTTAGTAAGTTTTGTTGCCGTGGTTTCCTGTCTATGTTGCCTTCATTTGTTCCATTGTCCGCTAACAAATTCTCTCCGTGTCCTTTCAAAAGATCGCAAGCTGTGGCTTAATACTTTATGGCCAACATTCAGAAAAAAACTGGAAGAGGTGGTCGAGAAAATGAGAGAACAAGCAATGCATGTCCGCAACCAGGCGACCATCTTAGACTTCCAGGAATCGCGAGCGTCCCGTATCGCCCTCCAGAGTGGGCAGGACCGTCAAGGGTGGGCAGATCTTCAGGCCTCGGCAGCACCCGAGTTCCACGACGAGCGGCTCAACTGGTACCGGAACCGCGCCGTGGCTAGCTGTGCAGACTGGCTATTCAGCGACGATCAGTTTTGCCAGTGGGTCGACCCATTGCAAAAGAAGGAAAAGGCAGCGTGGCTTTTTCTACACGGCATCCCCGGCGCCGGTAAGACACACCTGGCCGTGGCCGCGGTTGACTACGTCCGAAAGACAGTGGATGGGGCTGCAGTGCAGGGGCCATGCGTCGTTCTCTTTGCTCTTGTGAGCAACATAAACAAGACAGGACTCTCCGCCGTGGCGGTGCTTCAATCGCTGCTCTTCCAGGCGGCCGAAGACGACCCCAGCTTGCGGACAAAGCTGCTCCTTGAGTCGAGGCTGGCCGATTTACGCAGCAGCTTGCGGCATATCACCGACAGGCTACGGGGCTTCTTTCTCCAGCGCACAACGCCATCCGATGCAGTGGTGGGTACGGCCCCGGTGGCGGCGTACATTGTCATCGACGGCTTGGACGAGATGGACGAGGACGAGCGGCAGCTGCTGCTGCACCATTTGGGCGAGGTGGCCAGGACATGCAAGAACCTGCGCGTCATGATAAGCAGCCGCGCCGAGGACGACATTGCCCGGCAACTACAGGGCCGGCACAACGCCGCAAGCATTCGCGTCGACGACAAGAATCACGGCAGCATCAAAACCTACGTTAATAAACGTCTCCGGGACTGGGCAGATCTCCGGGGCTTCGGCCAAGAAACTGAGACGGAGATCCGCCGGCTTCTTGAGCGGCTTCCAAAGATTGCCAACGGTAAGTCACGCATGTTTGTTAGCATTACAATGCTTCTCTTTTGAAAGCTCGATTGACTGATGGCATTTTCTTTCTACAAGGCATGTTCCTCTACGCGCGCATCATACTCGACAACTTGAAACACATGAGCGGCCCGGATGAGATCAAGAACGAACTCAAAGTGCTGCCGGCCAATCTGGACGAGGCGTACGACCGCATCTTCCAGCGCATCAACCAGGCCGAGCCGAGCATGAAAGAAAAGTGCCGCAAGGTCCTGGGATGGATTGATTGCGCGCCGATACCGCTGACGGTCCAAGAAATGGACCAAGCCATCCTCGTCCAAGCGGCCGACGCAAAGAAGCCACAGCGTCATGCCCCCAAAGTGTACGACAGCCATAACACGTTTGTGCGGTTGTGCGGGTCGATTGTCGAAGTGGTGGACGATGACCGGCTGCAATTTGTGCACTTTACCGTTACCAGCTACATTTTCAGTAGTCAGGTCAGGAACTGCATCGATCGGATCTGGGCCGGCGAGGAACTGGCAGCGTGTCTTTTGGCCTACCTCGCCTCGGGCGTCCTGGCCTTGCCCACGCTCGCAAGGCACGGTGGCGACGATGACAATGACGATGACGATGAGGAGTACGACGACAAACAGATCGACAGTAAGATTCTTGCAGGCGACTACCGTCTGCTACAATATGCTACTATGCAATGGCCAGCCGCCGTCCATCCCCTTCTCCATCCACCCGAGGCCCAGAACGGAAACAAAAGGCAAGATGTTCCTCCGGAGCGCATCCGCAAGTTTCTCGCTCGGCTGGCTAAGAAGGCACTCAACGATGGCTTTGAGGAGGCAGAAGGGAACGAAGTTGTGGTCGCAGAGAAAGACGACAAGTCTCATCTGTTTAACAGCGAGTATCTAGCGCGAAAAGAACCACAGGCGCACAACATGCTGTGTGCAACCTATCGCTTCCACGTTAACGACCGCCGATCGTTCTGGAGCTGGGCGAACGGCGCGACTTGGGCGAACCGGGATCCGCTGCAGACGTCCCGTGTGCTCATCCGCGTGCAAAATCGACTGGCTGCCTTGGCCGACAAGTCCGGCACGGACGCGGGCATCGCGACCCAGCTCAAGACGCACTACGGCCCCCGCCTGTTCAAGTGCCCGCGTGCCTTTTGCATGAGCAGCCTGCGCGGCTTTGAGACGCTCGAGGAACTCACGGAGCATCGGCGGGGCCATGGACGCCAGTGGAAGTGCAGGGAACCGACGTGTCCGTACTACCAGGCTGGGTTTCTGACCCGGGGGATGCTGGATGAGCATATCCAGAACATGCTCGAGTTCCACCCAATCCAGTCCTATTTTGCTGCAGAAGAAAAAAGGCATGATAGTCGCCGCGGTCTTGGCAGAAGAAACAAAGACCATCGGAGCGAAGAAGACAAGCTCGAAGCCAGTGAAATTAAATGTCTTCTGCACCAGGCCATGGTCCACAGTGACAGCAGCCCAGACGAAGTTCTCGAGCGCGTGCGGCAGCTCTGCGCATTACCAGGCTGGAAGCACAGTCCTTACGGCACTTCAGAGCTACAGCTGCTTGCGGTCACGGAGTACGCTTTGCCGGTTATGGCGCACTTGGTTGACGCAGTCAGCGAACAAATGATCCTCCGGGCCGAGAAGGAAAATCGGCCTTACGTCAAGTTCTTGCACCCAAAGGTTGTCGTCGCTGCTATTCGAACTGGCAACCAGGAATCTATGAAATGGGCTTTGTCGCGAGCCAACCACAACCTATACAACCGTCCCATGGTGGAGGCGATGGCCGCGGAGAGGGATGATATTTATGCCGTCTGGACAGAGTTTTTGTTTGGCAAGCTGGCGGAGGTGGGCGTGCGCGAGGATGTATTCACACCCATGTGGCGGAAGGAAGACGGAAACGAGATACTGGATCCTCGGTTTCGGCTGGAAACGGTCTTCCAGACAGGGATCTGGAAGAGCGCCGAAAAAAATCCGCTCGTGCGGCAGCGGCTTTTGGCTCTGCTGGACGGCCTCAAACTCTACTTAACGCCGATTTTGCTGGGCGTTCTGCTGGTGAATGTGTCGGACTCCAGCTACTCGGTAATGTTTGCCGAAAAACTGATACAGATGGGCGCGAATGTCAACTTTCCCGTCTGCTTGGTGGGACGCAGCGGACACACGCCACTCAGGGCGGCGGCAAAGTCGACCTCCGAAGAAGCTGCCGAGCTGATGAGGTTTCTGCTCAGCCAGGGCGCGGATCCCATCCCCAACCCCGGGGCCAAAATAGCACTTGGGAAACTAAAAGGCCCCATGCAGATTCACAAGAAACTCGATGGTGTGACGTGGGACCAGCTGGTGAAGCAGTATCAACACATGCACCAGCCTCTGCATGATGCGAAGAGGGAGAAGAAGCAGCAGAAGCGAGAGCAGCAGAAGAAGCAGCAGCAGCAACATCAGGACGACCAGATGGACATACGAGACGGATAGTACACTTCTGGCGGAATCGCTGTATTATTCAATAGGAATATGTATTTGTCTAGCCGACTTTGACGTATCCTTTGTCTTTCGGGAGCATGGCATTTATCAACTCTTTTTTCAATATAAAGAGGAGGATTCCGATAAAAGGAAAATTTTAGAAAGAGAGGTCAAGATTAGTCTTTTGATTACTACACCCTTTCCTATTTTTCCTTTATTGTTTTGTGAATTCTTATCAGATACTAATTCTTATTTTATCCTCTTATTTACTAACAGAGTCCCATTAGACTCAGTTACCATACCCGATACCCTTTTATTATTTTACTGCACCTTGTTATCATTTACCTAGCCAAGGCTGCTCTATGCTTCCCACTTCTTGGCTCTCATTGTTTTGAGAAATAAAATTAAAATAACAGTGGGAACTGACAAGCAACGAAATCCAGACGGCGACCGTCTAGTTGGCTACCCGGCCGCGGTGACGACAATGTCCTGAGGAGTCTTGATGCCGTAGCGGCGCAGTTTAGCGGTGCGGGAGGTGAAAAGCTCGACTACCCATTCGAAGGGGAAGGAGCGCAGCAACGCGTCATCGGATGTGTCACGATGGAGATAGTCGACGGCGAGCTGGTTGATCTCGTCCCAGTAGAGGACGCGCTCGGCCTGGGTAGCGAGGATGTGGAAGTGGCGCTCGCCAGTCTGGGCGAGGCGATCGGCCGCCCACCGCAGCTGATCGGCCTTGGGCGGCAGGCGGATCTTGCCGGACCACAGCAACGCGACGAGGAAGGCGGACTTCTGCCAGGTGAGCCAAGCGAGGGAGCCATTCGCAACGCCGACAAAAGCAATGGTCTGCGGATTGTGTATGTCAAAGATGTGGGCAAAGAGGCCGGGCACATAGTGGCCGTTGTCGGGCTGGCGCGGCCGCACGTGCTCAGACAGAAAAGGGTACGAGTACATGTAGCCGGTCGCAAAAACAATGGTGTCGACATCGGTTAGCACGGTGCCGTCTGTGAGATGAACGGCATCGGCCGTGAGGTGGCTGATGGTGGCCACGACATCGATGCCGTTTTCCACAAACACGGTTGGGTAGCGCGGGTGCGGCGTCCGCTGCGACACGTACACCGGCTCGCGCGCGCCGTGCGCCTTGGACTCGATGGCGACATCAATGGCGCTCTCGCTAGAGCCGACGATGAGGATGCGCTGGCCGCGAAACTCCTCGCCCGAACGCCAGTCGACCGTGTGACGCTTGCCGCCGCGCCACTCGTCGAGGCCCGGGATGTGCGGCACCCGGGGTACCGTGTTGTGGCCCGTGGCAACGACGAGGTGGTCGTAATCCTCCTCGGACCATGTCTCCGTTGTGCCGTCCTCATTTTCGTGCTGCAGCAATAGCCGCAAGCCGCCGTCGGCGCGCTTCGTAACGTCCTCGACCGCCGTGCGGTACCGGATCAGTCGGTCGTAGCCGTGCGCCAGCTTGCGCACGCCCTCGGCCACCTCGAGCCCCGACAGAAAGGGCGCGTCGGGGTCGTGTACCGACGGCTTCAGCTCGAGCACGGTCCCGCCCGTCATGACGCGGTACGGGATGTTGGCCTCGAGGCTCTCGTAAAGCGGCGATGCGACGAAGCGGCGATGTTGCGACCGCGGCACCGTGAAGGGCAGCGAGCTACCAGTGCTAGCGCTAGTGCTAGCACTAGTGCTACCCGTGTCGGGTCGGGCCAGGGGCGGGTCCACAACGTTCGGGTCAGTACCAGGGATCTTGGGGGTGGACCGCTCGGTCGGATTGTACACCCAGATACCACCTGGAACGCTGCGGCGCTCGAGGATCTCGATGTCAAAGCCGCCAGCCTGTTCAAAAGCGGCGGCGGTAACGATGCCGCTTACGCCAGCTCCAATAATGGCGACGCGCCTGCGGGGGACAGGTGCGTCTTGGATGCTCGGAGGCGCAGCGGTGGCTTCGTGGTGCGGAGATGCACCGGCATCGGCATCGGCAGCGGTAAGGGACACCTCGTAGGTGGGGTAGCTGGTGTAGCCCTTGGCGGCATGGGTGTAAAAGGTGCTGCGATCGTAGGTGGCCAAGGGGTATCCCTTGCGGAGGCGGTCGACGAGGTCCGGGTTGGAGATGAAGTAGCGACCAAAGGAGACGGCGTCGGCGAGGCGCTCTTCGACGGTGAGAATACCGGAGAGGCTGGTATAACCGCCGTTGCCAACGAGGACTGTCGGAGTGAATCTTGGGTCGGACGGGCGGGTGGTGTCGAGCAGCTCGCGGAAACGGCGCAGCGAGATGTCGTCGGCGGCGATGCCCTTGAGGCGGAGGCGCTCGAGGTTCTCGGCTATGCCAATGTTTCGTGACACGCGGCCCTCGCCGACGTGCAGATAGGCAACGCCGCGCAGGGCGAGCTCGCGAGAAAGGTTCAGTAGTTGCTCGAGGGGCTGCGAGCCGTCGGTCTCATGAAAGCTGGAATGGGGAAAGGTGGGGTGTGTCAGTTTGAGAGGAGAGACAAGATAGAGAGGAGAAAAAGACAAGAAGAGAAGGACAACGGTTGACGGCGTACTTGGAAAAGGGACTGATGCGGACGCCGATGCGCTGGTAGCCAAAGACGCTAGCAATGTCGTCGACAATCTCGAGGACGATGCGCGACCGGTTCTCAACGCTGCCGCCGTACTCGTCATCGCGGCGGTTGATGTTGTCGTGGAGGAACTGGTCGAGAAGGAATCCGTTTCCGGCGAGGATCTGGATGAAGGCGCGGGGACGCGGTCAGCAGACATTTTCTAGCCATGCACACACGCGCGCGCACAAAGACTTGCCTCGATGCCATCGGCGCCAACGTTCTTGGCTGTCTGAGCAGCCTGCTTGAACTGGGTGCGGATGCGCTTGATCTCGTCGACGGTCAGGGCGTGGGGCGTGCCAAAGGGCTCTCCAGAGTGAGTATTGATTCCGGGCTCGGCAACGGCCGACGAGGACACGGGCAGATAGCCATAGGAGGGCTCGGGCAAACCAGCGGCCTGGTGGGCGCGCTTGACGAGGCTCGGGGAGCTGCTGCGGCCGACGTGGAAGAGCTGGTGGAACCAGAAGCCGCCGCGGGCATGGACAGCGTCGATGGTGTGCTGAAGGGCTTCGATCTGCTGGTCGTTGTAGAGGCCAGCGCTCCAGGGCCAGGGGGACCACTCGGGGGCGATGGTGGTAGCCTGGGAGATGATTAGGGAGCCGGGAGTAGTACGTTGGCTGAAGTACTTGGCGGCGAGTGGGCTCTCGGTATAGTTGGCGCTGCGCGAGCGGCCGAGGGCGGCGTGGAAGACGCGGTGGCTGAGGTTGAGGTCGCCGACTTTCAGCGGCTTGAAGATGGCCGCGCCGGTGCGGTCAAAGTTGGCCGGCAGCTGGAAGCCGTCGTCGGCAACATCGGTGAAGCCCGAAGTGGGGCCGCGAGAGTTGGCAAGGGCCACCTGGGCAATGAAATCAGCAGACATTGCGGGTGTGGGCTCAGAGGGGTGTTTTGATTTCGGTGCTATGAATCTCCAAAGCTGTCAATGCGTTTGCCATGTGAGAGGACTGGTGCTCTCCCGCTACAGTCCTCAGCGATGCCAATCGACCTTATATTCCGGCGAGGGTCTAGAACTAGCCATCCCAACGCGCAGCTGGCGAGCAGACACGACGCAGGAAGCAGTTGCCATACGCCATAAAGTGCAAAATAGATATAAGAATGGCGTGATGATGGTGAAGGACGCTCATTTGTTTGTTTTTTTCGCCTTGTTTTCATTTGTTCTCTGTTTTTTATTTGAAGAGGGCCACGCCAATGCAAGCAGTTAATTCAATGGGGCCGGAAGCGGACTTTTTTGTCGACTAATCATCGTTTCACGAGAGACAGCCACGGAACGGGCACGGGACGGCGACGCTAACCGGGCCGGCATTAACTGAAGACAGCAAGGTCTCGGTCTTCAGATGCAGCCGAGGGGATGGCGGCATTGCTCGTGGAATGGCGCAGGCTGCGATCGCCATTGGATAGGGTCTTTTCCGTTGTTATAATTAGACCGGCATAGACGGTGCTCACTGGCTGGTCGGGACCTTTGGTTGGTAGCAATTGTTTGTTTGTATCAGTGGCCTCTGTCCAGTGAGAATCGACCTACGTCAGTCGCGGAATAACCTGCCACATATCAGATCTCGCATCTCATCACATTGTCGCAGCGGCACACCTCGCGGATATCAAAAGATCGACACGCCACCTTGACACCCTCAACAACCCTTCGTCTACAGAATGTCCGACATCACCCCCAAGTCCGGCCCCGGGGAAAAGGCTGTGGAAACCGTCATCGTCGGAGACCATGGTATGCCGCCCCGTCGTCCCATCTCTCTCCAAGCATTGCTGACATGTGCAGACCTTCCCGTCGAGAAGCAGCGCGACGCCGACATTGGCCTCGGCTATTTTCTCGAGGGCCAGGGCCACGAAGTCTCGGCCGAAGAGCAGAAGCGTGTTTTACGCAAGATCGACCTTCATGTGCTTCCGTATATATTGTCTTTCTAATTTCCCCTTATCTTTCTGCCGGCCGTATTACTGCTGACACTCTCGTAGGCTCATGATGGTGACTGCCTTTCTGCAGTACCTCGACAAGACGGCCATCACGTACTCGGTACTCTACGGAGTCGAGACGGACTTGCACATGACGAGCTCGCAGTTCTCCTGGGCGAGTTCGCTTTTCTTCTTTGGCATCCTGGTGTGGCAATATCCGTCGTTGATGCTGTTGCAGCGCTACGACCTGTCCCTCTACTTCTCGTCGCAAGTTCTGCTCTGGGGCGTCCTTAGCTTTTTCGGTGCTGTCTGCTCCAACTTTGGCGGCTTCGGTACTGTCCGGTTTTTCTTAGGAGCGACCGAGTCGATCCAGCTGCCAGCGTTTACGTGAGTGAAGTGTTCAGGAGAAGAAGATTATGAGAAAGAAAATATCTGTTTTTAAACAGAAAACGCTGACACACCCAGAATTATCACCACGATGTGGTACAAACGCGAAGAGCAACAGCTCCGCTACCTCATCTGGTACGGCATGAACGCCCTCGCCATCATCGCCGGCGGCCTCTTTGCCTACGGTGTCGGCCACTTCACCAGCCCCGTCGCGCTTTGGAAGTTCCCCTCAATCATCTGTGGCGCCCTGACGACCACTTGGGCCATTGCCCTCTTCTTCCTGCTGCCGTCGAACCCAGCGTCAGCGCGCTTCCTGACTCCCGCGGAGCGTATCATCGCCATCAAGCGTGTCCAGTCCAATCAAACCGGCATCGAGTCCAAGACTTTTAAGCCCGCACAGGCTCTCGAAGCCCTGCTCGACCCCAAGGTCATCCTCTATGCCCTCGGCGCCGGCGCCGGTAACGTCCTCTCTGGTATCAGCGTCGTACGTCTCATCAGTCCGCTCTTCTTCATAATAATAACAATAAACAAATAAACTGCTGACCGCCATCCCACACGCACAGTTCGGCGGCCTCGTCATCAAAAGCTTCGGCTTCACGACGCTGCACACCACGCTGCTGCAGTGCCCGACTGGTCTCGTCGAGATCGGCGCATTAATCGTCTTTACCACCGCCTCCATCTATATCCCGCACTCGCGTCTCGCTCTGGGCGCCCTTGCATCGAGCACAGCCCTCGCCGGGACTGTCACGCTCTACGCCCTGCCCCTGGAAAACAAATGGGGGCTGGTCACGGGGTATGTTCTGTCGTGGGGCGCGCAGCCCGAGTTAACGTTCAACTACTAACATTGTTCGCAGCCTCTGGATCATGGCCGGCTTCATCCCCTCGGGTTTCATTCTCGGCCTCGGCACCGTCTCCGGCAACATTGCCGGCCACACGAAGAAGATCACTGCCCAGGGTCTCATTTTCGTCTTCTACACCGTCGGAAGTAGGTCCTGTCCTGTTTGTCTTTTAATCTATTCTCTGTTCTCTTTTCTCTCTCTTTCTTGCCTGTTCCCTCATTCTTGCTCTCTCTAAACAAACAGGCATCATCGGCCCACAGCTCTATACGAAGTCACCCTACCTCGAGGGCCGGCGCGCCAACGTGGTCGCTATTGTAGTCGCGGTCGCCTCGAGCTTCCTCAACATTGCCTATATGGTCTGGGAGAACCACAAGCGTCGCCGGTACCTCGCGGCGAACCCGCAACTGCGCGAGGAGGAATTTTCCTTCCGAGACCTCACCGACAAGCAGAATCCCTTCTGCTTTAATGTGCTGTAGATTTGGTAACGCAGTGAAGGACAAGGATCGTAAAACACACGCAATCGTGGAGACGTTTTCTTTTTATAAAAATTAGTATTAGTTATAGGCTCCTCTCGAGTTGCTTAAAGCTAGGGCCCGGTAGTAAGACCTGACAAGCGCACATAACTATCTCTTGTAAAAAGCAGCCAATTGACCCATTGCGGCTTCGCCGAGGCAAAATTCGGATTGTAATACATGAACTGACTTGCATAAGTAGGTTAGAGCAGGGACAGCACACATCCCTCCAAAAGAAGAAATTCTTTATTGAGCATCGGATTGTATATTGGGCCGTTAGTGAAGAGAGAGCCGAAAAAAAATAGAGTCCACTTGGCAAAAAAAAAAAAAAACGTACAGCAGCGGGTATTCGCTGGTCGTCACCGACCCAACTACTAATCCGCCGATTACAGGTTTAACTAGGGGAGAGCGGACGGGATCCCGTGTTCTCCTGTATCTATGGCCGTACGTGGAAGGTGAGCGGGTTGTCGGGGCTCTTATGCAGTGTCCTGACATGGCGATACTTTTGTGACATTGGAGAAAGGTATGTGCGCATAGCAAAGTGCTAGTATAGATATCACATATATTGCTACGCACACGTCTAGCATCTCCGATGCTCCCATCCTAGACCGTCATCGCCACTAAAAAGGCTCAGGTAGTGCGTCTGTTGTATTTGGCTGGTGCCCACCGCCGTAATACTTGACCGTCTGCTGGTTCGGAGAGGTTTTGACGCGCAGGGAGCGAAAGAACGTCTGGGAGAATGTTCTGTCCGTGAGAGCAGGTGGAGGAGGACGAAGCAGAAGCCGAGAGAGCGACCGACGACAAAGAGACGGAGGACATCGAACGGGGTAGTCGGCACCGGGACGTTGAGGCCGTGCCGGCCCACGAAGCAGCAAGACAGAGAAACGAGGCGAGACGCACCGTTGTAAGGAAAGGCGATGCCGAGTGTTGTAATCAGGAGAGATGAAATAGAAATAAATACAAAAGCGACAAGAAAGAGAAAGAGAAAATCGATGGATGATGAGCTGGCCATGCCATGGAGATCGATTTAATAACAACAGAAAGGAGAAGGGAGTCAGAGAATTGACCACAAAGTCAACACAGACCTACGATAGTTGAGATCAGCTGAAATCCCTAGAAAAGTGAAACAATTACAGAGACGTCCATACGATGCGGATGCCACGCCCTGGAGCGATGCCCTTTTTACCTCCGACCCAAGACAAAACGCAACAGGATACAAGCTGAACGGTGGGTTCTTCGACTATTAGACAAATTTGTTGCATCTAGACCGGAGAGAAAGGGAAGAAGGTGGTGACAAATGTAATCTTTCCTTGATAAGCATAGCATAAAAGAGTAAGCAAACCAAACCAATCATGAACTGTGAGATCTTTTAACTAGCAGTGTAAGTAAGGTACGACATATCCCACCCACGTTAGAGAACAAAAATAAGCTTATTTACAGCTCCTTTTTCTATGTTGTATTACAACGTACATAACGGAGAATTTTAAGTTTGAAGTTTTTTCATGTCTACATTGTCTTAAAACAGAGTGCAGAAGCGCAGATGTAGCAAAAGGAGGCACATGCATAGGAGCGGCAGAAGCATGAAAGATCAGATGACCCCCAAAAAGAAAAGCCATACATCATCAATCTCCGTCCCTTACAACTAGGACGGATTCAGTGCGGGTGTCTCTTCACTAGCCGCATCAAAGCTCTCTGCAGGAGGTCCAACAGAACCGTTGTTAGAGTCCTCACGGATCCCCGAGAATCAATAAAATGGAATACTCTAGGCGCACATTTCAGCTCTCAGTGTTCAGGAGATGGTGAAAACGTCGAATATGATTATCCTGTACGTCGTAATATGTATGCCATAAATGCAAGCAAATACACAAGAAAAGCAGGGGTCCTCTTTTTCTTCTTTATTTAGACCTTTGGTTTCGAGGCCTCCCCTCACGCCCCCCTACGCAACACAGATCTGCGCAATGGAGAAACCGGCCAGGTTCAGCAACGTCACCACGTCAAACGTGCCCTCGCAGGTCACGGATGTCGTGATCGCCACCGCCCCAAATGAAAACACCACGGGCGACTGGAAGCTGTTGAGCGTCGCGATGGTGGCCAGGTTGATGGTGATCGACGGCGCTGACGGCACGTTGGGCGTACACACCAGCTTGTCCGTGCTGTGAATGTTCGTGAGAGCCACCGCCAGCGAGAACTTGTAGTACGAGCCGGGCGTGGTGGGAGCCGTGACCGTCAGAGAGATGGCGTTGTCGCCACTGTTCGCCGAGGGAGCGGTGTCAAACACGTCGACGCAGTAGGGGTAGATGTTGCCGCAGCCGGTCTGGTAGGAGACGCTGACGCTGCCACCGTGGGTCACGACGGCACCGGTGGCCGGGTTGAAGTTGTTGCCGCCGGGGAGCAAATTGTCTCCGCAGGCGGGCGGGGGCACGACGACGGACGGGGCGGCAGACGACGAGTAGGTAGAAGAAGACGAGACGGAGGAGGATGCGGAGGAGGATGCGGAGGAGGATGCGGAGGAGGATGCGGAGGAGGACGAGACGGAAGACGGGACGGAAGACGAGACGGAAGACGGGGAGACAGAGGGGGAGGATGGGGCGGATGAGGAGGCCGACGAGGAGGCCGACGAGGAGATGGAGGACGACGACGGAGAGACAGGTGAGGACGAGACTGATGAGGAGGCAGAAGAGTAAGACGAGACAGACGACGATGATGAAGCCGGCGAGATAGAGGAAGGCGACGCCGAAACAGACGACGACGACGCTGGATGGGAGGGTCGGCACCGTGATGCCGTAGCCCCACCGGCCCACGCGGCAGCAAGGTGGAGGACAGAACTGAACCGCATATTTGTCGAGGACCGAAAGGGCAGTGAAGTGAACGGAAGTGATGTATCAAGTCGGATGTGATGAAAGAAAAGAAGGAAATCAAGATGGCGTCTGGCAGAACAATTCACTGAATTGATGGACGATAGAATGGGAAAAAGACAGGCAAAGTTGCGTGTAACCCCCCCCCCCCCCCCCCCAACTCCCCGAAATCAAAAGAAGCTTTCCTTTGCCAAACCCAATGACAAACAAAACGCTTGAAACCGGCCACTAGTCGACACTGGTTGATATTGGCAAGCCACATCGCGAGCTGCGCCCGTTTCGTGCTTTCAGCTGGTCGTTAGCGTTGGGCGGTGGCTTGATCTGGCCAGGACACAGATGCGTCAAAGATCAAAATGTGCATAATGTGCAAATTGCTGTTTCATCCGATAATAGTTCACAAAAATGCACATCGTGAAGATAAACGAGATAAAATATTTTTGCTTAAAATAGAGTTCAAGGAAGGTCACAGAAGACATTTGTGTGTCAAGAACACAATGCTGAAGTACAACGTAGCATCTTGAGAGAGGGCCACCAAGGATGGGCAGGAGTTTGACGAACGGCAGACGACAGCTGGGGCACAGAATACGGGGGAAATAAGGAGACCGGGTCGGTATGTTTGCAGGTGCTTCGTTCGTCATACTCCGTATGGAAATGGTGAACCCAAGAGAGAGAAGCAACACCAACCATCAAGTCGAAACGGTCGTCCAACAACACAACGCCAACTCAACACGATCTACGATCAGAGTACGTCGCAGACGTCACATCCCGAGCCAACACTCTCGAATCCGTACTCCGTACGAAGTACAAGTAATTCTCCTTGTTGGTTGCCAGACAGGATGCCGATGCTTGGCTTTAAAGAACAAAAGGTCCAAAAATAAAAGCTGCTTATTTCGCTTTGCTTCTTCTTCTCCCTTTTCGTCCTTGCCCCCCCCCCCTTCTTCACACCAAAAACACAGAGTCGCGCTATGCCCTGAGCAGACCCCTGAAATCCAATAGTGCAGCCTTCATACAGAGTCGGCGCTAGCAGGGGAGGGATGACATTGTCCGAATGGGCGGTAGTAGTGCGAGCGTCCAAATACTCCGGCCAGGGCGGCAGGCAGAGGCAGGGCTGGGCAGGGACCGCCGAGCAAAGGGAGGACTCGCACGCGACGTGGACTGCGTGTAAGGGAGGGGGGATAACAAGTTGCGTGGAAAGAGTCAAGACATTTGGAGGCTGGTCAATCCTTACCTATGTTGATATTTTAACCTTTTTCGACTTGTCTCGTTAAACGTTATTATGTTGAAGAAGGGAACGAAGCCGGACGCTAAGGGCGGACACAGTTGGGATTAACACGTTGTTGTCGATCGGTGGAGAGCCCCTGCAGGTTAAAGGGTCCAGACCACGGCAGACAATTGACAACCGTTGTCAGTCTGCAGAGTTCGGAATAAATTGCAGGTGTTGATCTTTTCTTAGCATGCCCACTCCCTGGGTGAAGAGCCTCATCCAATTTCGCGTCGGGGGGAGTGTCCGTGAAGGGCGTCTCGGATCCTTCGAGTTACGAACGAACTTCCTGTTGGCTTTGCTCTCACCGTTTTCATCCATTCTTTTTTCCCTACTCCGTACTCCGTATTGTTTTCATCCCAACTTCCCGCCCATCACCCCCAATTCACAACCCCCACCGACCCCTGTGTTATCAATGTAACCCTCCCTTATGCAGACGCAGTCACACGATATATTGGGTGGGCCTTTCCAATAGAGCGTCCATGCTGGGCGCATCTGATTGGCAGAGGAGGAGTGCTCGAATAACACCATGAATTGACAGTTGTACTCCGTCCTCCAGACTCTGTATCTTGTTACTTGCATGTTCTTGTAACTCGTAAATCGTGTGTCTCCTTCGCTTTTCATTTTCATTTTTGTATTTCGTTATTGACAGTAGAAAGGATCAAAGGAAAAGAGAAAGTTCCAGGACAATAGCACACATTCTAGGGGGGTTAGAATATAAAAAGAAGTATTGAAAACAAAAATGTGTTAAAGTGAGAGGCAGAAGAAGGAGAAGAAAAAGACTCAAGGAAAGAATATCCAAAAGACAAACAGTCACCCAAACAGCAACATCACCTCCCATTCAACCCCACTCGACACCACCGCCGCGATGCTCTCCGCTTAACAGTTCAGCACCTGGGAAAAGTCGTTGAAGGCAATATCCGCGGCGCCTATGGTCGTGCCCGAGCAGAAGAAGCTGGCGGACGTCCCCCCCGCCGTAAAGTCGAGAGTGATGGTGTTGAACCCGCTGGCGGTGAGATCGAGCGTCTTGGAGACGACCGGCGCGCCACCCACCGTGCAGGTAATCGAGTCGCTGGCGGCGGTGCCTGAGATGAAGGCAAAGTCAAAGGTGACCGTGTAGGACGAGCCCGCCACCGTCGCCAGGGGGATGCCTACGACGGGGCTGTCGTTGGCGGTCGTCACAAACTCGAGGCACTGGTTAGTGGTGGTCTCGCAGCTGGTGGCCTCGACGGTGCCCGAGTTGGCGTTGATGAAGATGTTCCAGTCGCCGGAATTGGTGGCAAAGTTGGCCGAGGCGCCGAGGAGGTTGGCGGAGGAGGCGCCGCACGAGGCCGAGGGGGCGGCAGACGAGGAGGAAGAGGCCGACGCTGAAGCCGATGCGGACGAGAGGGAGGCCGACGCGGAGACGGAGGCCGACGCGGACACCGACGAAGCAGAGACCGACGAAGCAGAGACCGACGATGACGAGACCGACGAAGCCGAAGCCGAGGCAGAAGCAGACGCCGAGACCGACGACGACGAACCAAACGACGACGCCGACTTGGAGACGGACGCCGAGGACGAGGCCGACAGCGACGCCGAGGACGAGAGGACGGCCGAGACGGACGCCGAGACAGAAGCAGACGCCGAGACCGACGACGCCGAGACCGACGACGCCGAAACCGACGACGCCGAAACCGATGAAGCAGAGACCGACGAAGCAGAGACCGACGAAGCAGACGCCGAGACCGACGACGACGAGCCAAACGACGAGGCCGACTTGGAGACGGACGCCGAGGACGAGGCCGAGACAGAAGCAGACGCCGAGACCGACGACGACGACGAGCCAAACGACGAGGCCGACTTGGAGACGGGCGCCGAGGACGAGGCCGACAGGGACGATAAAGATGAGAGGACGGCCGAGACCGACGCCGAGACAGACGCCGACGCGGAGGCCGACGAAGAAGCAGAAGCCGACGAGGAAGCCGACGACGACGACGGCAGAACCGGCTTGCACTTGGTGGCCGAGGCGATGCCTGCGCAAAGCAGAACGACGAACCGAGCAGCCTTCATGGCGGTGGTTGTTGGGTTGGTATTAAAATTACTGGTGTCGTAGTATTAAGGATATCTATCGAGATGGTCGAGGTCTTGCTAATTGTCTGTAGCAGGGTGCAGATGTGGTTGTATGGTGGTCGAAGATAATAAAAACGAATGTGTGCCTACTCCAGAAAAGCCTTTAGAAGGAGGAAGGGAGGGGACGATGGACGCCCCTGGGTATATATATTCATCTTCACTACAGAGGACGCAGACGGCAGACGGCACTGTGGGCATGGCAGCTCTGGGCAGTCTGTTCTGGGCATTGTCCAGCATGGGAAATATGGAGACATAGGAGGAGCAGGATGGAGTCGTCCTACGTTCAAGAGAGGAGGAACAGAAGGAGGACGGAATATCTTACCTATCAGCAGGGCCTCACCCTTGGTCATAGAACCGCTGAAAAAGTAAGTACAGAGTAGGTACGGGGATACAAGGAGGATGCATGTATGGAGGAAAGAGGACGCAAGAAAAAGAAAGTGTAATACCTCTATTAGAACACTGAGGTACTGGAAGAGAACTACGGAGAACAAAGCATACAAGTACCTCGTAGAGGTGATTGAAAAAGAAAACAACAAAAAAAACACCGAATAAAGCGAGGTGCGTGTCGGACCCTATTTCACGATGTTGCATTCTGCAGTGCGCACCGTCTTCTTTGGGAACGCCGTGCAGTCAGCTCGCAGGGTGCGTGTGGGGTCGAGCCAGACAAGCCAAGGGAAGAGGAAGAAAAAAGAAGCAAAAGACGGCAAAAACAAACGAAAAAGGAAGAAAAGAGACCCACCTCCCGCGCCCTACCACCCCCTGCGCCCTGTTCTCCCCGTTGGGAAAAGTGCAATATTGGATATTGCTCTCAGCCGTGCAGAGGTGTTGTCCGTTTGCGTGGGCGAGCCGCCGACTTTCTCCAGCGAGTCACCGTCGACCAGTATGTCTCTGACAGGAGGACAGGCCGGGGGCCAGACCCAAAAGCCCATAGGGGGAAGAAGAAGTTTGATTATGGTGGCGCGCAGAGAGATTGTCCTTGGCCCATGATGACAGGAGCAGCTCTCCTCAAAAACGTGCGCCAGGGCCTGAGAAAAAAAAGGGGGCAATTGCAAGAACGTATGTCGTATTGAAAAGGCTGAACACCCGCGGGTCGTCCCAGGCGCAAAACCGTGGCCAGGCCGGCGGCAACGAACGACGACGACACTATCGGCATGTCTGCAGATTCGTAGTGCAAGAAAGTGCAGACCGAGGAATCTGGCTACACGTTGGAGAATGAGATATGACGACGACGACGACTCGAAAAGGAGGAAAGTTTCCAGACTTTTGAGAGTCTCAGCATCGCCCGTTATGCCTCCCATCGCCATTGTCTTGTCTACCGCATTGTTTTGCCATCGTCCATTGTTCGTTGCCCGTTCCATGCACACTGTCTCGTGGCGGACGGTCGCGCGTTCCTGAGCCTGGTGAGACTTGGCAGTATGCAGGTACGGCCTGGGGCCTGGGCGGTGTGATGCGAGGAGAGCGAAGAACGGCGGGAAGGGCAAAGAAAAGGGGGTGCGGGCGGCAACGGATGTGGGAATGGGAATGAGGGTAGTGTCATTGCATGGACGCCACAGGGAGACGGGGTGGATGGCAAAAAATGAAGAAACTGAAGGGAAAAGGAAATAGACAACAAATCGTAAAAGCGCTTTCAAAATCCCCCTTCAAAATCCCCACGAAAATCCCATTGGAATCCTAAGAGTCCTCTTCCTCATCAACAGACCCCAATCCTCTGAAGATCCTCTGGCCTGGAAATTTGACCCAATGTCAGCTTATCCTGCAGACGATGGACACGGTGCCTGAAAACCTGGGCGCGTCGAGGGGCGTAGGAATCGGGGATTGGCCGCCAGTGACAACAAAATGGGACTTTGGTCCTTGGGATTCCTTCCAATGCCACGCCGGAAAGGAGACGGAAAGCGACCGTGAAAGGGTCCCAAAGCGACCACGACGACCACGGAATACTCCGTACGATACGATACGAGCACATCAGATTGGGACCCTCCTTCTCTTCTCGTCGATTTCTCGTCCTTCTCGTCTGGTGAAGAATTTAAACAGATCAATGCAGGTTCGAGAAGTGGGTAGAGAGAAGAGGAAGATGCAGGGATCTAAAAATACAGGGTAGGCTTTGTCGTTGCTAATTGCTGCCCTCCAGCCCTATGCCCCTGGGCCAGAACCTCCGCCATTGCCTTTCATAACAGCACTTGACGGCTTGGCAGCGGCAGCTGGGTATGCTCTTGCGCCTCACGTCCGTAGTGCCAGCCCTATCGAGCCCGCGTTACTGCAATGACACGGATTACGGATTACGGAGTACGTCGTAATTACTGGGTTAAACAACACGGAGAAAATCAAAAATAAATAAAAATAAAAATAAAAGCTCAAAGACGCGCGATGAAGATGGATTTCCGGCGTACATTGATGAGATGCGATGTTCTTATTTTTCCAAACACATTTTCTAGTATGATGACTATGGCCAAGTTCGTAAAGGATTCAAAAGCAACAGGCAACATGAACATTAGCCTTTTTCTCTCACTTTCCTTCGTCCTTTCGAGCATTGTTTTGAAAAGGTACGCAAAAAATCATAGGAATATTTATTATATCAAGTAGAAATCAAGAGATCAGCCTTTCTATCCGTTTACATCACAGTGGCACCTCTTCCACCCCTAACAACCATACCGCACCAGCGAAAACTCCGTAAACGACAGCACCGTGTCTGCCTGTGTCAGTACACCCACGCACGAGATGGTCAGCGGTGCGCCCCACGGCGGTGTAAAGAACGAGACCAGCGTCGACCATGTCCCCGGCCCGCCGAGCTGCGCCAGGTCAAACTGCTGCGACAGCACCAGCCCCGTCGTCTCCGACGACACCGTGCACGTGAAGACCGGCGACGAGGTGACCGCCGTGTTGGCCGTCACCGCAAAGCTCCAGCCGAACGTGGCGTGCTCCGCGGGCACGAACTGGTAGACAAAGCCGTACTGGTAGGGCATGGGCACGGCGCTGGACGGGTCAAACGTCGACGTGTACGTGATACAGTCGTTGGCGGGACCGGCTGGGCTGCAGGTGCCCAAGGCAAAGTTGCTCATGGGCTGCGTGACAACGGTCCAGTGCTGCCTGGCGTTGTCGACGATATCGGTGTCATCGCCGAGAAGGTTGACGCCGCAGGCCTGTGAGGGTGTGGCGGGGACCGAAGAGGAGGATGAAGCGGAGGAGGGCATGGAGGAGGAGGAAGAGGCGACGGAAGAGGAGGACGAAGGTGGTGCCGAGATGGACGATGGGGACGACGCGGAGGATGTCGCTGAGGCCGAGACAGAAGAGGGCGAGGATGCCGACGAGGAAATAGAGGATGATTGGGTCGACGACGAGCTCGGGATGGAACTTGAAACCGAAGAGGGACGAACACTCGGCGACGAGGACGCTGAAGAGGAGGCCGATGACGACGGGATCGAGGTGGATGCCGACGACGAGGCGGAAGCTGACGAGGAGACTGACGAAGACGGCCGTGACAGTCGGCAGCGGGAAGCGTCGACCAAGCCGGCCGCCCAGACAAGGACAAGCAAGCCGCAGACCTTCATTGTGTTGCTGGCGTGGAAAGAAAGTCACAAAAGAAGGATGACGAAAACGAGGGACGCCCAAACAGCGGGAAGACGTCAAGAAAGAGAAGAAGAAAAATGATCCCGTCTTGCCCTCGGATGAGAGCCCCCCCCTTGGGATGAAATACAATTGGATCCAGGCAAGGAACCTGGCAACGCACCCGGCAAGAAGCCATGGAGGATTTACACTTCAAGCTTTGCGGCTGGAGGAGGCCCGGGTGCAGCAACATGATGCATCGAGTTCAGCATCGTTGGTTTGTGGCTTGCCCCTGGGTCCTTCCTTTTATTGGTCTAGAGGAGGGTGTCTGCTGGTCGATAGCCATCGTAGGGCCTAATATGCTTTGACTGTTTTTCATTCTTCTTTTTGTTCTCCCTTTTCTTCCTCGTAAAACATACTTCCAATCTTGGGCATGCAATACAGCGCATGTCAAAACGAAGCTATTCTCCCAACTTGTTGAGGCACACTAACAAAATAACGTTAAACTCCAGCGCGGGGGCTCCAGGGTCCTACGACGTACGATTGCATGAGGGGCGCTGCTCTATTCATGAGGCCTAACCAGACTCGGTCAACAGACGGCACTATTGGGACGGTCGAGACCCTTCGGCTTACCGTGGTTAAACTCGCACTCTCTGGCCGCAGCTCCGATTCGAAGAGAAACAAGTAGACGGTCCTGATAAGACAAGGTCGTGTTTTGAAAAGCAATATTGAAAACGCAGAGACGACGCATTGGGGAAACAGTGCGAGGTGCAGATAAAAACAGGTAAGAAAGAAACATGAAAGAAAAGTTTGAGGAAAATACGGCGAGGAAGTAAAACTAAAGAAACAAATGAAAATATGAAAAAATAAAATAAATAAAATAAAAATAAACATGAAAATAAACATAGTCAAATATATATGTATATTGAAATACAAAACAAGATCGATTTTTTTTTGACGGATAGGAAAAAGAAAAAAACACAGAAAGAAATGGAGTCACCAATCATATTTAAGTGGCGTTTTACGAGGCGCCCAAAAGTCGAAAAGTGCCTTGGGCTCTAACTACATGACACGCCACGATAACCGGTGAAGAGTGTTTATTTGTAAGGAGAGGTAGTATTATTGCTGTTCCCATAGCACTGGATAGAGCTTTACCTCAGTCATCCAAGATATTTTCTATGTATTGTCCTTAGTTGTATTTGTTTTCTTTCGTATCGAAAATGAACATCCCTATACAGTCTTGCTGGTATTCTTGTCTCTTGAAGCTCGCCCATGCGTTCATATTTTTTGGTGCAATCCCGGCTCTTACACAGACACTTTGTCGTCCTTGCCAGTGACAAGCACCTGCTCGCGGGCCAGCGTGCCCTCCTCCGAGTCGGTCGAGGGCCGCCGCGCGGCGTCCGCAGCTGCCCGCCGCCGGTCGCGCACGACCATGTACTGGATGGCGAGAACGGACAGGATGGCGGCGATGACGAGACCGAACGTGGTAGGGAAGCCGCGGCGGAACGTCGGCGCCGTCGTCTGCGGGAAGATGAGGATGGGCAGCCAGGCGGCGACAGCGTACTGAAAGCCGTTCATGCTGCTGATGACGACGGCACGCTGCTCGTTGTCGCCGGCGCAGACCTCGTTGGCCCATGTGTAGCTGCTACTGTTAGCGGGGGACTTCATTGACAAGAGTGGGAGATGGTGGTCCTACAATACTGCCGTCATCAACTGAATGTTGACGGTCAAAAAGGCAAACTCGAGCAGACGGATGTTGGACGACCAAAACGCGAGGATGCCGTTGGGGATGAGCGTCAGGATCAGCGGGACCAGCACAAACGTGAAGCGGCTGCCGGTATAGTCGGACAGGAAGCCCCAGAGCACGACGCAAAAGCCGGAGATGAGCGACGTGCCCGTCGGGATGAGGTTGCGGTCGGCGACCGAAAAGCCCTCGGCCTTGAGCCAGATGCCAAAGTAGCCGTTGCCGCCACAAGACTCGCCGTAGAGCTATTTCGGTTAGAAGGTGTCTGACAGAAGTAGAAGGTTATGACGGGGACTCACCACATAGCCGAGAGTAAACAGATACCACTTCCACGACGACAGGATCCGCTTGACCATGGCCAGGTTGATCTTGCCCGGCGGGGCTTTACCGGCACGGTTGACGCGCTCAATGGCCAGCTCGCGCTCCGCCGCCGTCAGATACCAGGCCTGCGTGCGTAACGGCGTGTCGGGCAACAAAAAGAACGTGGCAATGCCCACGGGTATCGTCATGCACCCGCACACAATGTACAGCCAGCGCCAGCCGGCCAAGCCGTGCACGCCGTTCAAATTCTTGTACACGGCCGCCTGCATGTAGCCGCCAAAGGCCGTGCCCAGCGGCGCCGTCATGTGGAAGAGCGCAATGCGCTTGGCCGTCTCGGTCTTGGTGTACCAGGTGCCCAACAAGTAAAGCATGGCAGGGAAGAAAGAGCTCTCAAACAGGCCGACCAAGAACCGAAAGGCGTACAGCTGCCCCGTCGTGTGCATGCCGGCCTGCGCAAACGTCCAGATGCCCCAGCCGATCTCCATGGCCGTCAGCCAGAGTCGCGGCGGCACGCGCTGGATGATGAGCGTGCTGGGGATCTGCATGACGGCGTAGGCGACGGTATACACCGACGTGGCATATGTGTACTGGTTGCCGTACATCTGCAGGTCTTCCTGGAGGCCCGACACGTAGGCGTTGGCGAGGTTGCCCTGGTCGAGGTACTTCATGAAGAAGCCGAGGCAGCCCACCGTCAGAATGGCCCAGTCGAGCTTCCACAGCAGGCGGCGCTCTTCGGGCGATTTGAGGTGTGTGTCGGTGTCCCAGATAAAGGACCGGAACGAGCGCTTAGGAGGCGAGGCGGCGGCGTCAGCCGCGGCCGCGCTGTCCGAAGTCGTGACGGCGGCCATTATAGATACTCTGAAATATATTAAATGTTGATAGAGGCTGCGACAGAATTAATCAACATCACAAACAAACATCTACGACTGGTGGGGGAGATTCTCGCTCCTATATTTGTAGACAGCAATCAGCAATCGGTTTGTCGTTATCATTCTCTGTTGCTGCATGGCTGCGTGGCTGCATGGCTTGCATGGATCATCCCATCCTTGGGGACCCAGAAAATCCGGAGATGTCGCAAACCGGGGTCGCGGTAGCGACATTGCCTTGCCTAGCCACGTCTGCCCAATCAACAACCTGGCTTGCGCCGTCACGCACGCAAAGGTGTAAGAGCACGGCAAAATCACGTCCCGTCTCATCGCAACGTTCGCAAGCCCAGCGATACCGATTTGGGGAAGCGAGGGAACGACGTGCAGGCAAAAGACGAATAAAAAAGAGGAGCTCTATCGCCCGGCAGGCAGAACGGGCATCGATGTGACTCCCGACAGGCGAAGGTTGCATCCACAATTGATAGCTTCTCTCGATCGGGTGCCAGAGTGCAAACATGCGAAGTATTACGGCATGTTCGCTCTCGCTCTTGCCCTCCGCGGAGCGGCCACCGGGTGAAAGAGTGCCGGCTGCCCTCCCTTTTGGGATCTGACGCCCGTGACGAGCGAATTCGCCATCGCGCCCAGGACAAGACCAGGAAGGGCCAAGAGCAAATAGAAGATGACCGCAGACGACGACTCCACCGTCCCCGGATCGATGCTGTTGATCTGTCTGCCATGCTGCGTGTATCGTTCCGGCTGACAGAACGCACACGTTTCCACGTGCAATAGATTATGCAATACCAACGGCCTTTCAAGAACGGGTAATTACGCACTTCTTTACATCTCGTGGCTTTTAGCTTACTTAAGATTGAGATACTAATCGTTTTATTATTTCATTGATTCAATTCGGACCGCCAATAAAAAGTCCAGGCCAAGCCATTCAACGGTCGACAGACCAACGTGCGAGGCGAGATAGCTCAATAATCGAGGCGATCTGCACAAATATTTCGAATGTACTTTGGGCTTCCTTTCTTTCTTCTTCTTCTACTTCTATGCTTTTCTTCTTCTTCACTCAGCAGGTCGTGTTCGTGGTTGTTACCATACACCGGTCGTATACCCTTCCGATAAGGCTTAACGAGCTGTTCTGGCATGGCAAAATATGGCCGGCAACAGCCTCTATGCCGAGGACTAGAATTATACAACAACACGAATAAACGTGCTTCTTGTCGACTGCAGCTGCAGCTTCGCCATTTGATAAGATAAGCAAGGTCTACTTTTACGGATGTGGACGTGGGCAAGGCACGAGCAGAGTGTGGCGTAACTAAAGCCAGGCAATCCGCCCCCATGCGGGCCACTCCCGCTCCCGCCATGTGCCGTGACGGCTTCCTATTTCGAGTGGGGCATTGGCGGCGGACATGCCGACGCCGACTACCGCGGGCATGCCGTATAAACTTCTTTGATATGCACCGGAGTGCTTTGGACTCGACGGTGCCGTGCTGTCAGACCGACCCAATGCAGGCTTGTTTTTGCGCTCGAAAGATGACCGACCGTGCAGACACGATCGTCCATCCAATGCAACCGCTGGAAGACACTCGAAATGTCCGTATGCCCCTTTTCATGCCATGCAACGCTGAAAGAAAAGTGAGCAGCTGCTCAAGACTCAAAAGCCCGAATAAGGCAACACACGGATTACAATATCATTGCGTGTCCGAAAAGGGAAGTCGAATGGCCGTTGACCGTTGGCTGCTATTTGTCACCACCGAGGCCTAACTCGACCGGGCCGTTGCTCACGAAAATACAGCGGTCGAGCTTACGTATCAGTGCACCTCTGATTTGGAAACAGCGGTCTCCTGGCGATTGCCCGATTCGGCCTAGCATACCCAAGCCCAAAGCCGAGCCTGGCACGAAAATTCCCCACCATTCTGGCACCTTCCGCTGGTGAGCCAGTGAGCGCGACAGAGAGAAAGCTTCTGCCGCACCCTGTTGGCCACTCAGCCTTCTGTAATATTGTTCCTCCCGCCTCGCTTGCTGCTTGCTGCAGGGGGAGAATCATGGAGGGGTGGCTTTTGCTGCATGACAATTACACACTCTTCTTGCACACAACTGCGCGGTTCGGCCTCTCCGCCTTTTGCCGGCAGAATGTCCCGCATTCCAAATGCCAGAGCTCGGGATTTTTCTTTCATTCTGCCACCAAGCCACCGGTCGCGCTTGCTAATCATTCTGGAATCGTAAACGATCGAAAAGCGGTCGCACCTGCCCCCTTCCAGCTCCATCTCTCTCGCTCTACTTCTGCACGCGACGCCAAATTCGCCATTTCGCCATCGTTTCTAATCTCACATCGCTCCTGCCCTGACCCCTCCCGTCCGTACCTTCCCCCCAATTCCCAATTGTAGTGTGTGGCCCAGCTTGTATATAGCTTCGACCTCCTGCCCCATTTCTTTCCCGATCCTCTCTTCTTTTTCTTTTTTTCTTTTTCCTCTCAGCATGTCTGCATCACGCACACTCTTCAACCGACTTTCTACTTCTGCTACCCGCACCCGTCCTACGATCGCCTCCCGCTTCGCTACTACGCCCACCACCTCCACCTCGACATCCACGTCCTCCCGCCTCTTCCACGCCTCCTCGCCCAACATGACTGTCCACAGCGTCAGCACCTACGACGAGTTCGCCAGCATCCGCAAGGTGAACAAGGTCGTCGTCGTCGACTTTTACGCCACATGGTGCGGCCCCTGCAAGGTCATCTCGCCCATCTTTGAGAAGTGAGTCTGCCCAGGCCCCTACACTACATCTTGATTTGAATCGCTTCGCATACTAACCTCACCTGCCAGATACTCCAACGACCCCAAGTTCGCCGGCGTCTACTTTGCCAAGATTGACGTCGACGCCGTCCCCCAGGTCGCCCAGGAGCAGGCCGTTCGCGCCATGCCCACCTTCCTCGCCTTTGTCGACGAGAAGAAGGCCGGCGAGGTCGTTGGCGCCAACCCCCCGGGCCTCGAGAAGCTCATTGCCCAGGTCGCTTCCGCATAGAGAGGGGGAAGAGGAACGGAAATGAACAAAATATAAAATAAAGATCTTTTTAGTTGTCTATAGATTCAATGCATCCACTTTTTTTCTTTTCATTTTTTCACATACTGAAGGATGCGCCTGGCGCGCAAAAAAATGACGTATTTTCAATCGAGCTTTGCGAACGGGCCCTTTAACGGCTTTCCGCGGCTGGTAGAATATCACGTGGTATAGCACGTGGTTTCTAAAACAGCGAAATCACAACGGCGAGAGCGTGCCGCCAGAATGTGGCATGCATATCCTTCCCGCTCTGGATAGAGCTCTTTTCGGGTGAAAACACGCGGGGCCGATTTATTTTTGGAAAGAAGAATGGCAAGGTCCGAACTCCACTTCGCAGGACGGGGCGCCGAGAACAGGGGAAGAGAAATGCTGATGCCTGGAAGCTGTCCATGTAGCTTCGTCAGTGATTGACGAGGCGGGTTGAGTTGATGGCACCCCGCAGCCTGCAGGTGTATGTAGAGTGACATTGAAGAGTAAAAAAAGACGAAGGAAGAAAGCTAGCATGAAATCAAAGTCTAAACCAAATAAAAGTTCCTGTCCGAGCTTATTTTGTGTCGTGAGGTGCCTCAGCTCCGGGATTCAAGATGCAGCTTCCGCCCACCGAATAGGCGCTAGACAGGTCCAAGCTCCACAGCTTCCAGCAGCTCGCTGTCCGTGCCTAGACAAAGAACGAAAGGACGGCGATTATTACATGGCTCGATGGCTCTCCTTGTTCTTGTATATTGTTCCTTCCGCCTTCTCTTACAATCAAGTACGCTTCGTCAGCTCACAGAACCGCTTGCTGGCTGGCTTTGTCTCTTGCAGGCCCTCGACCAACGACCAGCGAGAACCGGCGAGGCGGTGCATTTAGTTGCCCGGAATGCCACCAAAGCTGCATTCCTCAGGTCTCAAACGGAAAGTCGCTAGCAGAGTTGAGCAAGTCCGAGTTGGACGCGCACTACTCCGTACGTCGTAATCGTCTCAACACCTTCGCCCCGGCTGCGCTTTAACTCGTGCCTAGCTCGCCTGGATGCCTGGCGGAAGGGGGAAAAGCAACGGTTGGCGCATGTTCCCGTGACGTGACGTCGGTTGAGAACGTTCTCTGGTCGATCTTGGCTCAGGCCGGGCCCCGTATTCAACTTCTTGTTCGTTGGCTGTTCCTCGCTTCTCCAACGTCCCGGACTCCGTATTATTGTGGGCGCCCTCCCATATTTGGGACCAGGCTAGGCCTCGCTTTTTCAACGCTCTTGCCTCTTGCCTCTAGCCTTCCCGTTCCTGCGCCTCGTTCTTGCCCTTTGTTTGCTTCGCGCGAGCATTCCTCGTTCGCTCTTTCTTATTTACGAGCCTGCCCGTCCTTCTTTCTCGTGCTGCTCTCTGAGTCGCGACTTCTTCTTCTGGTCTTGGTCTTTTTGTTTGGCCTTGTCTTGCCTGGCCAGTCCTTACGCTCTTTCGCTCCTGCCTTCTCTGAAACACCATTTAAGCAAGCCACAGTCCCCTTTCTACGTCTCATCCGGTCTCGTGTCTTTTGGACACCTTCATACTCCATTCTCCTCCACCCGTAGGACCAGACGACGCATTTTGGTATTCTTTCTTGGCCGTTCACTCGCCATAACCGCCTCCGCCGTTCGCACCTCCAACTGCAACCCGCTTGCCCAATCGCCCCTGCGCTCACCTATCACACGTCCTGTTCTTAGTTGGCTGTCTAAAATCCGCCCACGAGGCTGAGCCTCACTTCTCCTCTTCTCCTCTTCGTCTCCTCCCGTGTCTTCGCTTCTCCTCATCCTTCTCTTCTCGCCCACGCTCCCTCTCTTTCACCCTTCCCTTGCCTTTCTCTCCCCGATCCCCCAACTTGACTCGTCGCCTTGTTCTCTCAGCACTCCCGGCGCAACCCCACCGACCTGCAGCAAGCCACATGTTTCTGGCTACTGTCTGCCCGCCGTCCCTCGTTTGAGCATAACCACCACCATTACCACCACAGTTCCTACCACACTTGTTCACCACACTGTTGCGACAACGCTGCCCGACCTCCACCTTGGTAGCACCGCCCTCTGTTGTCCACGGGCCGGGGTCGTGCGTGGCTTGGCGTGGTACTTTCTCCAACTTCCACAGCCTTTCTTTTCAACAGTCCTCTTCGACAGCCCATTCTTTCGTGGCCTTTCTCTCTTCATACTTTCGTTTCAATCCTTTTCTTTTCTTTTCGTTTCGTTTTGTTCATTTTGTTACCTTGTCTTTTCACGACCAGCCTTTCCCAAGCTAGCCTACCCCACAACTCTCGATGCCTGAATAACTCTTCGCTGCGCACTTGCCACCTCCGTCTCATGGACCTTCCACAATCCACACCCCTGTCATTCCTCCTCGACAGATTAAAGCTACTTCCCAAACTTCCCAAATAGATAGATGGCCTCGCCGACCGCCGCCGCTGTCAGACAGCAGCGGCTGGCCGCCATCACCAGCGAATGGGGCGTCGGGCCGCTCCCGCCCGTCGCCCGTCTCACCAAGCCGCTGCAGCCCTTTAGCCTCCGCTCGGCCCAGGATGACCAAGCCGCCGACGAGCTGCTCAAACGGAGGCGCCTGTCCGCTTCGTCGGAAGGTCAGCGGCCGCCCACGCTGCGGCGTGCCTTCACCACCTCCCGACGGAAAGACTGGGACCCCGCCGAGATCTTTACCGCCCTCGACGCCCATGTCGATCAGGGTGGCTCCGCCGCCGTCGCCGAGGCGTTGGTCGTCAAGCTCATGTCCGTCGGCGGCGATCTCAACGTCGCCAACACCAAGACCAAGACCAACCTGCTCACGCGCCGCCGCAGTATCGAGTCCTTTGAGCGCAGCCGTCTCTTGCAGCGTGCCATCGAACACAAGAACAGCGAGCTGGTTGCTGTCCTCGTCCCCTACGCCGACCCGCTGACCCTGGACTCCAGCCTCCCCACCGCCATCCAGTCCGGCCGCCCCGACCTGGTCGAGCACCTGCTGCGCTACGGCGCGAGCACGGCCAACACGACCGCCGGCCAGGACGCGTTCCGCCAGATCTGTTCAGAAGGCGGCCGCTCCGACCTGGTGGCCCTGCTGCTCGCATCAGACGGCCGGCCAGGTCCCTCCGAGATATCACCCGCCATGGTCGATGCTGCCAAACGGGGGTGCTTGGATACCGTCATGCATCTGAGCCGCGCGACCGCCGACGGCAACTACAACAATGCTGCCGCCCTCCGTGAGGCCATCATTGCGTCGCGTGTCGACATTGTCCTGGCCATTGTTACCGGCTCACAACCACCTCATAGCACGCTGCTCAACGGCGCCTTTAAGATTCTCTTCGCGCATCCTTCGGTCCTGCCCAATGAGAAAATGGCGCTGGCGGAGATCTTGCTCTGCTCCGGCGCCGGCGGTGACATCGTTGCGCTCGCCCTCGCGCAGTCCTGCATGAACAACTTTTCCGAAATGGCCTCGTTGCTGGCCTACTACGGCGCCTCAGTTGAGTATGACAATGCTGCCGTCCTACGCCATACACTATCACAAAAACGAGTTGGTCTCGCCCAGCTGCTTCTCTCAGAGCACGTCGCTGTGAGCCCTCGGCGCGCGTCCGAGTGCATCACATATCTTCCCAAAACCATCAGTCACGAAGAGCGCTTTGTTCTGCTCATCCTCCTCCTGCGCAAAGGCGCCGGCGGCGGTCCTCTGAACGACCATCTTGTCGAGATCACCGAGGCCGGCGACGTCGAGTCCGCCAAACTCTTACTAACACCATACTACCCCGACCACACCGGCTCACCTGTCGACCAAAGGGCGGCTCGCAGACAGTCCACCGTCCAGCGGCACCACACGGCCTCGGTCAACCACAAGGACGGCATGGCCCTGCAGTTGGCCGTGCAGACCGCCAACTTTGACATTGTCGAGGCCATGCTGGGCACGCGGCCCTCGCCGGAAATTTTGGCCGAGGTATTTCCTAACATCTTCAATCTCCCTGCTGACCAGCGGTACAAAATGATCGAGCTCTTCTTGGCCACCGGCTTTACTGGCCCGGTCATCACGGCCGCCCTCCAGCAGGCCATCCAGGAGCCGCCCCAGGACCGCGACCAGCGCCTTATCACCGCACTGCTCCGCTCCAATGCCGACATCAACTTCTCGGGCGGTGCTGGCCTCGTCTCGGCCGTGGCGAATGGCGATGTCGGCCTGCTGCAGACCATATTGCGCAACAGCCAGCCGACCAAACAGGCCTTGGCCGCCGCCATGGCCCAGACGGTCACGCTCGCAGACCCGCATACGCGGCGCCAGGTCGTGTACTCGCTCCTCACCGCCGGGGTTGGCCAAGAGCGTGCCGCTGTGGCCGAGGTACTCATTGCCACATTGACCATGCCGACGCTCGATACAGAGCTGGTCGAGATGCTCTTAACACAGGGAAAAGCCGACATCAACCACAACGCCGGCGCCGCCGTCGTCTTGGCCGCTGCGTACCCGGACGCCAAGATCCTCGACCGTCTATTGGCGACAAAGACAGCAAGCCAAGACACCCTTGGCCGTGGACTCTACTCGCTCTCGGACCAGCCGTCGACGGGCGCCAAGGCCGTCAAACTCACCACGCTTCTGCGTTACACAAACAAGAAAGAGCCACTCGACGACCTTCTCGTGTCCGAGGTGCAGATTGTTGTCAAGGCCCCGCCACAACAGCGCATCTTTTCCATTGTCCAGGCGCTCTTGACTGCCGGTGCCAATGTCAACGCGCACAACGCTGCCGCCCTGTGCCTCGCCGTGGCCACGCCGGTCGCCCAGATCGTCGAGATGCTCCTCAAGTTCCAGCCGAACCCTGCCTCACTGGCTGCCGCCATTCCGCGTATCTTTAACATCTCGGACGCCATGGACCGGTTCTCCCTCGCCAAAATGCTGCTAGAAGCCGGCGTGCCGACGTACGAAGTCAGCCGTGCACTCAACCACGCCGTCGTCAACTTTCCGCAGGACCCGTCTCTGCTCAAGGTGCTTGCTCCCGCGGCTGACCCAGAAGACGGTAGTGCCGTCTATTCTGCCGTCAAGTCACAGAAGCCCGACACTCTGGCCGTCCTATTGGCTGCAAAGCAGTTTACCGTGTCCGTTCTCAATCTGGCCCTGTCCGAAGCCATGAACATCTCGGAAAAGTCAACGCGGCAGACCATGTGCGCACAGCTCATGCGCGCCGGTGCGGCCGGCTCCGCCGTATCTGACGCCCTCCTGGCTGCCGCCGCCGACGCCGATCTCTGCCTAGGCAGCATCCTCCTGGAGAATGGTGCCAGTGCCGACCACAACGACGGCCAGGCCATTGTCATGGCCTGTCGCTCAGGGGCGTCGGATGTTCTGCAGATGCTCCTCAAAAGCCACTCGGCGCCCAAGGCAGATACTCTGTCGCGTGGATTTCAAGATGCAAGAAAGATTGACGACCTGAAGACGCGAGAAACCATATTCCGTCTTCTCTTGGAACGCGGTGTCTCCGGCGACGTTGTCAACAAGGAACTTGTTGCTTCGGCTGGCTACGGCGATGATGGCGTTGACCTGGTCCGTCTTCTGCTCGCGCACGGCGCTGACACCAACTACAACAAGGGTGAAGCCGTCCGGACGAGTACAAGGAACGGCTTTATGGCGACCCTCAAGCTTCTCCTTGGTTTCAACAACACCAGCGAGACAAAGAAAGAAAAGCCAGAAAACCCGTCCCAGGACACCATGGTTCGCGCCTTGAAAGTCAGCTGGATGCTCAAGGGTGAGCTACGCTACCAAGTCATCCAGTGGCTGTTTGCGGCCGGCCTGCTGCCAACCGAGGCCGTGCACATTGCGCTCAACAAGGCCGCCAAAGAGGAGCGGCCCAACCTGGATCTCGTCCGGCTTCTCCTCGAGCACGGCGCCTCGCCGCTTGCCGACGGCTGCCAGACGCTTGTCAACGCAGCCTGCCGGTCACAGTCGGCGATTCTCGAGTTGTGCACGGCATTGTCGACAGTATCTACAGCCGACCTTGACTACGTGCTGGCAGAGGCTTTGGACCCGTCAAGGGTAAACGCGTGGCTGACCCAAGAGGGACTCGACACCACCCAATTACTATTTGACAAAGGCGCTAAGAGCAAAGAGCTTGGTCGCGTCCTTGGCCTTTGCGTGGAGAATTGTGGCGACGACAGCGACAACAACGACATCGCAAGGCAGTTCATCCAGCTGCTCGTTAAGCATGGCGCCGATGTTAACATTGACCAAGGCTCGCCTCTTCAGGTAGCCGCTAAGTTGGGCGATGCCGAACTTGTTCAGCAACTTCTCACGCTTGGTCCGACCGCCGAGTCGACGGCTATGGCCTTCCCCTACATTTTTGATTCCGATGTGTCGGAGGATACGGCAGTCCGTCTCATCGAGCTCTTCCGCGAGCACAAGATCAACAATGCCGACGGCGGCCTCGATGTCATGTTCAAGCACCCCGACCGCGAGCCCGTCGTATTCCTGGCCATGTCCCAGTACCCGCGGTCCGTCCGCATCCTCGAGGCGCTTTTGGATGCGGGCTTCTATCAGGATCAGATGATTACCGTGCGCGTGACGCCCGACGTCGACGAAGATGAGTCTGTGTCCTTGCTCTTCTGGGCGCTTCTTCAACCCCAAAAGAAGATCAGCAGTGGCCTCATCGAGCTGCTCCTGGAGCGCGGGAGCAATGTCAACTTTGAAACGACATTGTCGATGACCACGCCACTGATGCTCGCCATCCAGAGCAAGCGGCCCGACCTCGTCCAGTCGCTTATCCGGGCTGGCGCCGAAGCGGACGTAGCCGACTATGCAGGGAACACGCCACTGATTATGGCTGTTCGTGCCGGCGGTGACATGGGCGTCGCCATGATGACTGACATTTTGGGATCGGAACCCTCCAAGAACGACGGCTCGCTGCACTTAGCGGCCCAGACGCTGAACCTCAAGGCCATGAAGATCCTTGTTAAGAACAAGCACGACATTGACTTTCCCTGTCCGCTGTATGGCGGCCGCAGTGCCCTCGCCGAAATCTGTCTGCACGGCTCCGACGGCGGACCCATGACGGCCTCGCGGCTCAAGAGCCTGGACCACTGCATTGCCTTCCTTGTCGACCAGGGCAGCGACATCCAGCTGCGGTCCAACGGCAAGACGCCGCTCCTACTGGCGCTCGAGGCGCAGGACCCCGTGTTCACCACGCAGTTTCTGCTCAAAGCCGGGCTGTACAAATTTGTCAACAGCCCCTACAACCAGTTTCACGACAACGTCAACACCTACTCGCCCACGATGTACGTTAGCCTGGTGCTGCAGCCGCCGACCGCGGTGCGCGAACGTCTTTTGGCCGTCTTGCAGATGAGTCGTGCCGAAGACCTCTTCTTTGCCCGCTCGGGCCCGCAACCCGCCGGAGCCGTGAATGTGCCCGACGATCTCATGCGCGTCGAGCGCGAGCGCCTAGCCCAGCTGGAGCGCGCCCAGGCCGAGGAGCAGGAGCGGGCCAAAGCGCGGCGGCACACGGAGGAGCTGGCCGAGCTGGCCGCCCGGGCGCGGCGCGACGAGCTCCAGGCTTTGCACGAGCGCACCGAGGCAGAAGCGCGCGCGACGCGGCGCAAGACCCTGGCCGCCGCCGAGGCCCAGGCCGAAGCCGCA
>WOUA01000095.1:0-71736 GCA_021397985.1 Sporothrix dimorphospora
AAAAACCCTGGCAGGAATCGAACCCGCTACCTCCCGGTAGGTACACCCAGCGCGTAACCACTGCGCCACAGGGGAAAAAAGATATATATAAAAAGGAACAGATAAAAACAAGAATAGAAAACAAATCAGAAAAACAATCACAAAAACAACCATGCTCTTAGATATAATTAGAAAAACAAACTAGATGACTCTTATGAAGCTTTTCACAAAAAATAGCGTAGAAAAAATAAAATTAAAACTCTCTCTTTTTGTGCTTTTTCAGTACCTTTTCTACTGAAAAGAGAAGGCATCCAGCCTCGTTGCTCGTGTATGTTGTTGCAGACATCTATCTGCCAATGGTCTGTCTCGCCTCCCCAAAAGTAGTAATCTCTGGGATGTGACTGGTTGTATTCTTATCGAACAGCACTTTCTTATCGCACCTTGCCCACATAATTTTTGGGTCAATCCCAGCCAAACTCTGGTAAGCTCCCTGGAAATATAGTGGCGAACCACGCATAACCGCCCAAACTACGACGTCCTGTCGCGACTGTAAAGCTTTTTTGGAAAGAAAAAAAACGATGATGCAAAGCATTTGAGCTCGACCACCTCCGCTTCTCCTCCCCATGCTTTCCGCCTCGACCTCCTAATCCTCTTCTTCCGTATCCACCGACCCAATGCTGTTTGCTCGTAGCTCTCGACACGCCCTGCGACGGCCACGGCCGCAGAGCACTGGCCTTCTCGGCTTGAGCTTGTCCTCCTCCTCCTCCTCTGCACCTTCACCGACATCTATACAGGCCCGTCGCTCCTTTGTGTCAGATGCCGACGTTGACAAGGCGCGGACGTACTGCGTAAACCAGCTCCGGCTCGGCGACTACGACACCCACCTCGTGCGCCATTTCCTGCCCCGCGGCGTGCGCGACGCCTACCTGGCCCTGCGCACGCTCAACCTCGAGCTGGCACGGCTGCCCGAAACCGTGTCCAACCCGACGATCGGCGCTATGCGCATGCAGTTCTGGAAGGATGCGGTGAACAACACCTTTGATGGACAGCCGCCACGCGAGCCGGTGTCGCTGCTGCTGTACGCGGCGCTGGCAGGGTTGGCCGCACGAGAAGGTGGTGCTGTGAGCAACGTGAGCTCGATCAAGTTCTGGCTGCAGCGGTTCATCTCGACGCGGCAGCAGTACATGGACAACCGGCCCTTTGCGAGTTTGGCGGCGCTCGAGGAGTACGCCGAGAGCACGTACGCGACGCTCATGTACGTGACGCTGGCGATGCTGCCGCTGCGGTCGATGCACGTCGACCACCTGGCGAGCCACATTGGCAAGGCATGTGGCATTGCCGCCATTCTGCGGGGGATTCCCGTGCTGGCTGCCCCGAAGCCTGCTCCTTCGTCGTCTTCTGCCTCGTTACCCTCCCGCAACCCCGTCCTCCTGCTGCCCCTTGACGTCCTGGCCGACGTGGGCGTGCGCGAAGAGGACGTCTACCGCCAAGGCCCTGCTGCGCCTGGTCTGCAAGAGGCCGTTTTTCGGGTGGCGACGCGCGCCAACGACCACCTGATCACTGCACGTGAGATGCTCAAGAACATCCGCGCTGGGCAGGACCCAGGGCACGACTACGAGCACGAGGGGGAGACGGGCCATACATATGCAGAGGACGCAGAAAGTGGGCGAGACGAGCTACGCGCGCTGCAGCGGGGGTTCAATGTGCTGCTCGAGGCCGTCCCCGCGCAGGACTACCTGACGCGCCTAGAGGCTGCTGATTTCGACACGTTTCGCGTCAAGAGCGGGTGGAAGCTGCCGTGGTCGCTCTACCGTGCACAGGCGACGCAGAAGATATGACGATGATACACAGGAAACGATGGGCAGAGGTGGATGATAAAAAAGACACAGGTGGAAGGAGACGAAAGGACCCGAAGATGTCACTACGCGGGAAGGATCCAAGACTTGGCGCACGTCAAGTGGAGGGCAAAATAAAATGATAAATGGTGCTCGTGGGGAGCATCAATGGGAAACGGACAATGGGAGGGGGACTCAAAATCATGATACCATGGAAAAGCATTGTACGATATTCACGGAGACGGTCGATAGAAGCTTCTCGACCGCGATGATAGGCTAGAATAATGACACACTCACGCAATCACATGTAGTCTCTCCCAGACGCACTTGAACGAAAGAGGAAATCGTGAGGCAGTGGGAAAAGGGAAAGGGGACACAAACAAATAAAAAAGGTAGGAGCATCAAGCAGGAGTACCAAGCAGGTGCACGTAGAGCAAGAGCAACATAAGCAGCAGCATAAACAGCAACTCGTTCATTCACCGCTGCATTGCCCGCTGCCCAAAGTACGAGTCGATTGCACGCGTACGGCGTGGAAGACGAAGTACATATGGCAGTCTTCTCCTGCGTTTGCTCACTCGTCTTCTTTCTGCAAAAGAGGAAGTCGCGATGGGCACCAGACGAGAGTACTCGCGAGCTTTTGAGGTCACACGGCTCCGCAAGGTGCCTAACGTACCTTCCTCACACTCTCTCCAAGAGCCCTCATGACGATGGGGTAGTGGCCTCTTCATCGTGACTGCCTCTTTTGTCAAGCTACGCCGTTGCTCCTTCCCTCTCTTCTATTATTGTGTTGTCCCCCTCCTTTGCAGTATTTATGTCCCACCTCTTCGTGAGCTTCACATCAGCTCGCACCCTTCTTCCTTCTCTTCTCTTCTTTTCTTCTTCTTTTTCTCCTTTTTCGTCTCCCATTCTATCTCTTCTTTTCTTCTTCAGTCGCTCGTTTTTATTCATCGTCACTCATTCATCCCCTTTTCTTCTATCACAGCTTCTTCAAGCATCAACCAACGTTAGCTATCACCATCGTCAGCCATTTTGTCCCATATTTGACACCATCTGCCACATTTCTTTTCTTTTCTAACCTTTTGCACAACTTCAACATGGCCTCGCACCTTCCCACCGAGCCTCTCGAGAAGACCGGCGACAACATTGTCGTTAATGGTGAAGACTACCTGCTTGTGACGAAGACCAAGGCAGCTGTTCGGGACAACCTCACCGTCAACGACAGTGGTTGCATTGTCGATTCCAACAACGGACACGACGAGAATCACGTCCCCGAGAGTCAGCCGGCCCCGGTCTCATTTGTTTCGGCCACCCACCCTGTCAAGAGTAAGTGAATGAAATGACAACGCAGCGTGACAAGAAATAAACCAACTAACTTACCACCTTTCCCCTCCACAGGACAGAAGACTGGGTTTGAAGCCACCCCCGCTCACCCTGCTTCGTACGTCGGCATGCCCATGAAGACGACGGGCATCACCAGTGGCCCTCCCCCGGCCCCGCCTCCAACGCCGATTCTGCAGCAGTCCAAGCTCGCTGCCACCAAGTCTGGGGCGGCGGCCCAGATCCAAGGCATCCCCAAGGCGCGTGCCAAGACTCGGCGCGAGGAGACGTCGTTCACAACGCCGACCAAGAGCGGCGGCGGCGCTGAGTTCGACCGCGGCCCCTCGTCGTCGCCGCACAGTAGCACGGGTGGGTCGCCTATGCACAATGAAGACTGGCAGTTCGTCATCGCGGGCAAGTCGCCTACCTCACAGGGCCACGTTGGCTAAAAAACCACCTAGATGCGCGGTACCACAAGCAGCCTGTCGTGCTTCCCTGGCCCAAGGGAACGCTCTGGGACATGGACTCATCGTACAAGATGCAGCGGCAGGAGGAGCGGACCTGGATGGCGCGCAAGGCCAAGGAGACGAACATGGACACGGCGGACCGGGTGGGCAAAGTGGGCGAATAGAGCGACACGTCGATCTCGTCGTCCATGATACTGACCCAGCTTTGCCATTTTACAAGATTCGGACAGAGGGGGGCTCGTGGTTGTCGTTGCAGCACAGGGGACCTGGTACTTGTGGTCATCTTTTCATTGCTGTTCTTTGTTGTGCCATTTCTGATTCTTTTCTTCTTGTCTTTCATGCAGTTTTCCCGACGTGGGTAGGTGGGCGGGTCTGGGATGCGATGGTTTTTCTTTGCATTTTCTGTCTGTTCATGTTCCTTGCATTTCTGCCCAAGAGGCAAATATCTGCACTCTGATACATTGGTATCACCACTCCACTCTGTGCTACCTGCTTCACATGCGCACTATGCGCGTGGCATCAAAGGGGGGCTTGCTTTTATTTTGCTTTTCTGCTTTTTGTTCTCGGTTTCTGATTTCTGATTTCTACTGATACTCTGATATCACATCCCCACTCTGACGTTTCCTGCTTCAAATGCGCACTATGCGCGAGGCACAAAAAGAGGAAACTTGCTTCTGTTTTTCGGTTTTCAATTTCTGTCCAAAGGGCAAGGGAATATACCCATGACTATAGGTCAACTCTCAACTCCATGTACTTTAGTTTCGCGCAATCACAATGCAATGCAGGCACTTGTTTTTACAAAAGTCACAGTTAAGAATGCATCAAGTGAAGAAGATGAAGTTAAATACAGTATCATTATTGCTATAGAACAGTGTGGTGATCTGACGTGCTAATCACATTTGTACCGTTCGTGCCGTTGGTCGCCATTTTGACGATGATCTCGTGTTGTTGACTGTGGTCTTGATCGATGCTGCACATAGACAGATTAGAGGACAACACAATGTGAACGTTTAAGTAGTTGAACAAATCTGGAAACACGTCGATAGAATGATGTCTGTCTCTGTTCGTCTCGTCCGTCTTATTCTTTGGCAAACTCCGCGGACGTCGAGATGATCAGACATCAGAGTGCAGAACGGAAGAACTTTGGATGAGAAAACAATGAAGAGAGACGACGAGAACAACGACAAAAGACGAACAAGATACCGACCCATATCCCATGGAGTGTATCGGGGAAATAGGAACGCAGCCTAGCGCCATGGTCGACGCTGTCGTCGTGGTCATGATCATGTCGAGGTTTCGAGGCGTGTTGACGATCGCCTGCATATTTGGTGCATCTTGGTCTCCCGCTAAGTGTTAGCCACCCGCCAGCCGCCAACCCCCAACATCCACGCCCAACAGCACCCGCCTGACAGCTGTGACGACCCTGACACGGACAGCCAGCATCCAGGCCCCAACGGGCCGTAACTAATGGACCCACTGCCACTACTCCATTGCCTATTTCGCTACTAACACGGACATTCACTGCTGGAGACCTCGTTGGCCCCCGAGGCCCCCTGCGATCTCCGGACTACCTCCACGCTTGCAGACGATGGCGTCAAGGGGGGACTTTGAGGGACAACTCTTCCCCTTTCCCCACCTCCCACCACCCACCACCCCGCTGTGCGACGAGTCGCTCTCTTGCTCCTCGCTCTCGGCACCATGGACGCGTTGCGTGCTGTGACGACTGCGACCTTCTCCGCACGTCGTCGCACGTCCAGCCGTATATGAGAGGAGTCGTGTTGACGACGACAGTTGACTGACTGACAACCATTACCGATCACACGGACCACCCACCACCTCCACCACCATCATGGCCGAACTCGACACCATCCTTGCCCGGTACACCCACCCGGACACCGGCAGCCTGCACGGCGCTGCGTTTGTCGCCGTCGACCGCCACGGCCAGGACCTGTACCGTGGTGCCTTTGGCCGGACCAAGGTCGACCCGGAGTCGGCTTCGTCGAAACCGCTCACCCTCGATACCGTGACGTGGATCGCCAGCCAGAGCAAGCTGACGACGTCCGTGGCCGTCCTGCAGGCCGTTGAGCAGGGCCTGATCGGTCTCGACGACGACGTGCGCACCGTGGTGCCGGCCCTGCGCGACATTCAGGTCCTGACCGGCTTCGACGACAAGGACCAGCCCTTCCTCGAAGACCTGAACGGATCCCTGACGCTGCGCCAGCTCATCTCCCACACGTCCGGCTTCGCCTACGACGCGCGCCACCCCTTGTTGGTCAAGTACTCCCAGTGGGCCGGCCGCACCGCGCACATGTTTGACGGCTCCATGGACGGCCAGAACCACCCGCTGGTGTTTCAGCCGGGCACCTCGTGGGTGTACGGCTCGGGCCTGGACTGGGCGGGGCAAGTCATTGAAAAACTGACGGGCGACACACTTGACGCCTTCCAGCAGAAGCACATCTGGCAACCCCTGGGCGCGACGAACACGACGTTCTTTCCGGCCGCGCGGGGGTTGACCGCCGACGATCTTCTCGAAACCGGCCTCCGCACGCCCGGGCAGGGCACCCCGCAAGGCCTGACGCCGGTCCCCTCGCCGTGGAAGTTTCACTGCCGCGACTCGGTCGGTGGGGCTGGACTCTACTCGACCGCCAACGACTACATCCGGCTGCTGGCGGCGCTCGTCAGTGGTGGTGCCCCTTTGTTGTCACCCGCGTCCCTCGACGAGATGGTCCGCCCGCAGGTCAGCGCCGCCTCCGACGCGGCCATGCGCGCCTTAATTACAGGCGACGTCGGCGCCAGCAAGTCCAAGGCCTGGCTGTGGACGGCTGCACCCGAAGAGCACTGGGCCGACTACATGGAGGTGCGGCAGTGCCTGTGCGGGCTGGTGAACAGCGAGGATGTGGTGGGCCGCCAGGGCGAGCGCCGCCGGCGCAAGGGCACAGTCAACTGGGACGGCCTGCCGAACCTGCTGTGGTTTGTCGACCGCGAGAGCGGTGTGGCCGCCACGTTCTTTACGCAGATCATGCCTATGGACGACGCCGAGGCGCGCAAGCTGTGTACCGAGCTGGAGGAGGCCTTGTACCGGCTGGTGGAGGCGAAGGAGAAGAAATAGATCTAGACCAAATGTTATGCTTTCAGCCACTATATTCGGCCCACCGCTTGATAGCCCCGACTCGGGTGGCGACCGCCTGTATGAGAAACCCCTGCCCGGGGCGCAAACAGGTCGAAGCCGTGCGTGCAGCCTGGGCAGACGTGTAGCTCCACGCTGGCACCCGCACGCAGTGCCCAATTGGCCAACTGCATAGTCTCATCACGAAACAGGTCCAGTGCGCCCGCATCGATGGCATTGGTGGGAGATGGCTCAACGCCTCATCTGCCATGCGCACCGGTGCTGTTGTAGTAGGTACATACTCTCCCTTCAGCACACCCGGGAAAGATGCCCTTCCCGTCATGTCGCCCACGGCCGTTCAGCTGACCACTTCCGCTATATGCCCATCCGTTTGTACAGTGCGGTCGTCGAATATTAAAAGAGCGGAGTGCACACTGTAGCTCGCGTGCCCTTAGCGACGTCGCCACAGCCAAGCCGTCACCAGTACTGTTTCCCATGAGGAACCAGGCCATGAACCAATGCAAAGCATCCAATTCGTATACAAACGAGACTCGAGACGAAAGATTGTCTAGCTGACTCGCCGACCCCACAGCCGACGTCTGGTAAGCGACACCGAGCCAGTCCACACCACGACAATCACCATCATAGCTAGTACCCGTGTAGGGCATCGAACCCGGCCACCACCAGGCTCTCACCGTCGCCCACGGCATCGCCCGCGCCCGTCCAGTAAAACAGACCGCCTAGGCCGGCTCGCCGCACAAACGCCGCTTTGGCCCGCACGGTGGCTGGCACGTCCATGCTCACAAATGACGTGCCCCTATTGCCTCCTCGTCGAGGCACGACGGCCCATGCCGCTGCCCGAGCCGGGTCGACCTGCAGCACGCCCTGCTGCTTCCACTCGGCGGGGACGTCCCGGTAGTCGATTTCGACCTCTTCTTTGTCTTCGTCTCCTTTGTCACCCGCGTCCTTTTGGAAGCCATCGCCTTCATGGCGGGCACCTAGAAAGACACGTGCGTACGCGGGAATGCCAAGCAGAATTCGTTGCGGCGGCACACCGCGGTCCAACAAGTACTGCACGCCCGCTTGGGCGGAGGGTGCTTGCGATGATGACGCAAACAGCTGTGCATGGTGCCCTGCCGTTTCGCTCCAGGGCCCCGTAAAGTCGTAGCACATGAGGTTGATGTGGTTGACCAGGGCGGCGACGCCACGGAGGTCCAACCGGCCCAGCACGGACGGATCGACCGGCAGCGCCGTCGCCAGCAGGTACCGCGGTGCTGGTAGTACAGCGCGGCAGGCGTGCAGCAGGCGAAGGTAGTCCCGGCCTTCGTCGGGCGTCCTCGGGTGTTCCCAGTCGACTGTGGATGAGCAGGGGGGGCAAAAATATAGGAGAGGGAACGCGGTGGAGCCTACTGTCAATCCCGTCAAACGAGTACTTGTGCACCCAGTCGCGCGCCGCGTGGGCAAACGCCGTGCGGCCGTGTTCTGTCGCCGCTATCTGGGCAAACGCGCCACTCCCCGCGCCGCCGCCAACCGACAGGATCGTGCGCAGGTGGCGGTTGTCACGCTTGACGCGGGCGAGCGCGTCCAGACAGCCGTGCTCGGCGTCAACGTCGATCTGCGCGTCAGCGTACTCGTCAAGGAAGCCGAGGGAGCCGTCGTGTTGGGGGCTGTCCGTTAGCGAAAACGCGATGTCATCATCTAAAGGGGGGTGGGCTCACATGGCAAACGCATAAAAGATGGTCGAGATCTTGTCGAGGCGCAGGCTGGACGGCGGAATGTCCTTGTACACGCGCCACGACGGGTAGTAGACGGCGTTGACGAGGGGCGGTGGGCGGTCCATGGTGCGGAGGCGTGCTGGCTGTTGTCGACTGAAGAGAAGGGAAGGAGAGGAGGAATGGTGAACAGATTTTGTGAAATGGTCTGCCGTGCCGTCTGAGGAAAGGTGCTTGATGTTCCCGTTGGTGGACACTTGTAACACGTGACTGTTAACTGCAGGAGTTGCCGCATCGATCAACCTGCATGGCGACAATATTGATCTTTATGGTTTGACAAAAAAGGGAGGTAAAATTGAATGTGGAATTAAAGCGCTTGGTAGGGCTGGCATAGCTACGATGTAGTCTTGGCTTGTTGATTTAGACTATATTTTCAGCCCCAAATATGGGGTAGGCGGACGTGCATTTCGGCGCGGCGTTTTCAAAAAAAGGGCGAGTCAAGCATAGACAAATCAAGGCGTACCACTAAGGATAAAATATAAATAAAATAGTAATGCTCCAGAGTGGCAAGATCTGAACTTACATTGATCTGGGGTAGATAGGGTCCCCTGTTCCTGGCCACGGCCTCGTCTGCTTACGGTGGGAGGCGGTGCACACCCAGGCTGCCGGGCACCGTTGTGGGGAAGAGAAGGACACCATTTGGGACGTCCCGGTGTTATGCAGGGCACGGCAAAAGGCACCAGGGAATAGCCTAGATGGAGATGGTCTGAGATGGTCCGGGATGTAGCACCGCAGAGAGGGGGCACACCTCTTTGAATAAGTTAGGTGTGTGGGAAAGTTGCCACAGGCACCCGACCCGAGACACGAGACACAGGACGCCAGATCATGGAGCACATGAGGGACCTCACATCCTACCCAATAGGGACATATCACACCTTGCCTCAGCCGTCCTGGGGGCAAGATCTTGGGTGCAAGGCAGCAGTATAATAGCGACACGGGGCGCACTGCCCGCCGTCGCCATCCCCTCCTCTTCAGCCCTATGCCATGGTGTGGGTTGCCCGCCACTCCGTGCTGAGCAGCGATTGGTACCACGTCGCCAGCGCCTAAGCTCGTACATACATACAGTTATGGGGGCCAAGAGGCCAAGAAGGCCAAGCTTAGGAGCCCTGATGGAGGGTGGGAGAGGGTGGCAGCGTCTATCAGATCGGACAGTTGCCTCTGAGGCGAAAACTCCGGCCCAGTGTGAGAGGATACGGTGTCTATGCGTGCTGTGTGTGCGTGCGTGTGTGTGTGGTCAGTCAATGTGGTGTGCGTGAACGCGCGCCTAAGAGGAGTACATTCGAGTACATCAGGAGACTTTGGAGTATTTTTGCGTGCCTTCGAGTAGTTGACGCTGCTTCTATATATAACCATGGGAGAGACCCGGAAGGAACATGATAGATGCGAGGAGAAGAGGCTCGGCATCATCCGGGATACCCGTCAACGGGCATTGCATACGTAGGAGGCAAGGAAGAAGAGGCTGTGCGAATCGACGTGACTTCTAATCGAAGGTAGAAGTCCCTGCCGATGTCGACTACTCGGTTATATGGGAGGGTGTATTGATGGCATTCGCCATGCTAAACACGGGGCTATCGTGGGATGTGTCTATGACGGGTTTAATATTAAGTGACATATTGTGGGCAGTTACATTAATGAGTGTTGTGCATATTGATGTGAATGATGTTGATACACCTCGCGAGGAAGGTGAACAAGTATAATCAGTGCCGTCCATATCCATACATCTAGGGAAATATATCAACTGGACCTCCGATATAGAATAGCAACGGTGTTGGACGAGCAGCACATAATTTTATTTCGTGAGCCACTGTTCAGCTCACCGAACCTTCAGTTGACGGTTATGATGTTCGTACACGTCAAGAAGTATCTTTCCCAATCAGGCAACGCCCTGCGACACCCACCGGCAGTCCCCCGGTATGAGCCGTTTTAGGTGGTCCCGGAGCAGACGGATGGTCCAGGTGATGGGCTTCATGAGCAAGGTGAATGGAGCTTGTGCAGGTGACAGGCCAAGCCGGGACTTTTCGTAGTGGGAGGCGTGGGAATGAATAACAGAAAAGAATGGAGCAAAAAAATCAAAAGAATAAAAAGAAAGAATGGAAGCCCGGATGGTCCACTGTGGACGCGCTGTGGTTAGGGCGAGAGCGAGGACTCGTAGCGCGAAGAGCGCGCTTTCGTCCCGGAAGGCGCCGGAAATACAGGCCGCGGAGATTGACCGGTGGGTTATCACCGAATATCCGGCAGAGGCGAGTTTTGGAAGGCGAGTTGACGATAATCGAACCAACCGCCAACCGCCAACAACCAACGGTTCTCGACAGGTGGACTAAAGGCACGGAACGAACAGGAACAAACGGTCAGACCAAAAAAAAACGGTCAGGAGTACAACAAAATTGCCCTCAAATTCGAGGCAATAATATGGACATGGAATGGGCATAGCAAAGTCGACAAAAGGAAAAAAATACACACCCCTTCCTAACCCTCTGACCCCTTTAATTAAAAAGTGTGCTTGACAACTGCACATCGCCGGCGGTCGGCGGTTGTTAGTGCGGGATGGTCCATATTCTTTCTTCGTCTCATGATGTCTGTGAGCATCACGTTATCCTACAAGTGCAGTCGTATTTTATTGACTGGGTTGGGTGCAGGATTCAGGTTTGGTCGTTTGTCGTTTTCTTTTGTTATTGGCGTTGGCCGAAGGCGATTGGTGGTCCGTCTACACCGTTTTGGTCGACGTGCAGGGCACGGTTCATCCCTCATGCTGGTGTCATTCTGATGCATAAATGCGGTTTTGCAGGTCTGACGGGGTCCGATGCCGAAATGAAGAAATGACGTTCCCCGCTCCGTCTTTTTTCGCCGTTTTCTGAAAAGTTGATGATCAATCAAGAAAATCGAGTGAGCGAAACGATTGGAAATAAGACTGGATGGCACTACCGCACAACCATGCAAGGAAGTCGTGTTAGGAAGGACACGAAGGGAAGGAGACTTGTCAGAAGAAAAAAAAAAACAAGAAATAAGAAAGTCGACGGTCAGAAAATAGGTAAGTCAGAATTCAAAAAAAAACGAAAAAAAGGAGAAGCAAGAAACGAAAATGCCATGCTTGCTCATCACACCAACTTCCACGCCGTATGACTCTTCGAGTGGCCTCGACTCCTCATCTCCTCTTTTTTCATAATACGGAGTAGAAAAAGACTGACAAAGTATTAAAGTCTTGGCATGTTGTATCATCGATGGCATCGTCGACACAACCTCTGTTCATGCCCACCCCCGGCCATCCTTCCTCCGTTAGCCGCAGCCGATTCCGGCGGGATGTGCAGGCCGGGGTGTGCACTCCACGAGAGGAGGGGACGACAGGACAGCAGGGATGTAACGTCTTGTCGTCTTGTCGTCTGGTCTTTTTTGACAAAAAGGCCCACAGTTGCCGGGAGTTGCTGTTCAGAAATTCACTAGCACAAGACAACGGCGGTCATAAGAGGGGACACACGAAAAGAAGGGGGTCCGATGTCCCGTACGTCAGAATAAGCTCAAAAGGCAAATGGGAGAAGACTACCAGACCGATGTTGGCCGGTGGAGACTAAAAAAGGCGCGAAAAGCCGGGCCACGGGGACTGCAGAGTGTGCTATATGCGGTGAAAGAGGAGAGAAGGCCTACGGCCTGCGGGCTCGACGCGACAAGGAGTCGGGTCAAATATCGGTGGTAAGCCCGTAAGCCCGCAAGCCCGAGGGTGGGTGTTGTTGTAGTGGTCTGTGGTGTGGGACACCGAAGGGGCGCCAAAAGAAGCGGAGACCGGCACGCAAGGGAAGGCGCCAGAAGGGTGTGGGTCGTATTGGAGAGGAGACTTTGCAGACCTCGCAGACGTTTGAAGATCAAAGGGTACTGGGGCAGAGCGGACTGAGACTGAAGAGACTGAGACTGCTCAAATTTATTGGGTGGGTTCTCGGCGCGACATCGCGTGGGGCGACGGCACGAACGACGAACGACGAACGAGCCGGTCGATGGCTGGGGACCCCCGTGGCCACGGGGGAGTACGGACGACGACGGACGATGATGGGCATGATGGGCATGATGGGCATGGGCGTGCTCTCAAACCTCGCAACAAAGAGGGGCTGCAAAAGAAGGTGGCCACATGCAACCTTGAAATTGCCTATCTTCACCGCTCCCCGCACTCTTCCGGATGCTCTATTTCCTCGAGTTCCTCGAGGATTACTTCTTATATTGCACTTGTTGGGTCACAACTCCGGCGGCGGCGTGCGTGCAGCCCGTGCAGATTGCCAGATTGCTCGTTATGGATGGCCGGCTGGATGATCTTCGGGTGTTTGGCTGCAGGACGGTGCCGGGGGACATGCTTGCAGTTTGTCCGTAAATACGGGGTTGCTCGTAGACCGTACAAGTATTCATCGTCGATCTGGCTCTGATCATCTGAAGGCCGTCAAGGCCATATGGCTGTCTCTTGTCTTCTCTCTTTTCGTTTTCCGCCTTTCTCGGCCTTCCCTCCGACCTTACTCGGAATGACGTCATTTCCACTGTATGGCGACTGTCCTCTCTTGCCACGATTGAGGAAGAGAACGAGGGAGGCAATGAGCATAAGAGCATGCGTTGTAAGTCATGGTTTATTAATTCACCTTCCTAGCCAAGAAGAAAACAGATGCAGTCCGGAGAGCCATGGGAACAATCGAGAATGGGCGTCAGTCGGAGGAGTCGCTGGGACGTGCAAGGGAAGTGCAGGGTGGCATGCTTTTCGAGAGCGCTAGCGAAAAAGAATTAGCTACCCGCACCCACCACCCCGGAAGCGTCGGGAGAAGGAGCGATCAAGCGACAGGCGACAAGCGACGTGGAGGAGCGACAAGGCGAGAGAGAGTGAACAAATGGTAGGCAAAACGGAGACATGATTTTACTGCGAATTTGTCGTGTGGCGTACGTCGTAATTAATACACCGTAGAATATGGATGACGCTCTATGATCACAGAATGCAACGCGCGTTCCGTAGTCCATATGACTTGTACTTGTAAGATACTTGCAGAGCTGCGCAAATGTTGCCGGCATGTTTTGTATTCTCCGGTTCTGTTTGCACGTGCAAAACACACGACATGACAAAACATTGAGAGAAAGAGACGACAAAGCCACAATAAGAAGTGCGATTCGCATAAGCAGACGGGCATGGAAACTACGACAGGCACGGAGAGATGACAGAACAAGAGGGGAGGGGAACGAGAGGTCCGTCGTGGGAACGGAGTATTCGACGGGCGTCTGACGTGACGGAACGCGATTCCGACGATAGCCAGACGATGCCGCAGGCAGATGACACGCCAGGATACATGCGAGTACATGTCTTTGTGCAAAAGGTACTTGCTCTCGCGGCGGCACCCTGCCAGCATGGAATTGTCCCCGTCGAACGAGCTGGCGAACATCAATGTCCGGAGTTTTCCCCTTAGTTTTGTGTCGTCCCTCCATTTATTGAAAAGACACTCAGACACCACAGCACCACAGCACCGACCCCCAAAACAGAAAAACTTTATTTTTCCATGCATGGCAGCCCCCACTCGCTCGAGCCATCTGCTCAAATCACACCCCCGACACCCTGGGGGTGGACTAACACGCCCACACGCAGTCAAACGATCAACACGCGTTGCCCCCTAGCTCCAGTTTGTCTGTCTTGTCTGTCTTGTCTGTCCTGTCTTCTTTTCTTCTTTTGGCGTTCTCTTTCTTTTATTCATGTTTTCAACGCCTCCCTTCTGCCCTGCCCATTGCCGCCTCCTCCATTGCGTCCGTTCAACGACGTATCTCGTACTTGTACTCCATACCTCTCGCGCAGTCGCTCTCTCGGCTTGGCAGCCTATCTGCTTTCATGTCTTTTCTTTCTTCTGGCCATCCCTGCCATTCCCGCGTCACTGATGGCCTTTGTTACCAATCGCCCCCCTTCCCGTTCCCAGTTTCCTTTCCCTTTTCCCTTTCCATTCCTCTTCCCCCTCGACTTGACCGCCTCGCCAACCTCTCTAGCACATGGCTCCTTATGCATGACTGCTAGTTTCTCATCCGGTCTTGCTCTGTCAGCTGGTGACTGTACTCTCTTTTCTCTCTTGCTCTTATTCGTACTCGTCTTGTTCGTCTTGCTCGTCTTGACCTGACCAGGACTTTTCAGCATGCTCCGATGCTGCCGGCCTCGTAAAATGCAGTACAGTATTCCAAAGTTCTCGCCAGATCACAAAGTGAACGAGTTGATTCCCGTTGTCTCTGCTTCTATGTATCTATTGACGGTCTTTCTTGTCTCTTCATCCTGTCACTATAGTCTGCTCTCTTTCACATCTCTTTCGGATTCCACGCCCCAAAGCCCCTCGAACGTTCCCTGAACATTCCCTAAGCGGCCCAAACAGGCCTAACAACTCAGTACCCACTTACGACTAACACGGATGCTGGGGGCAGCTCGGGGTCCTGTTGTCTTGGCGCGCCCTATGTTTTTGGGCCCGGCCGTTTTTTTTTCTTTCTTTTTTTCTGGGTTGCTCGTAGTCTCGCGTTGATCCTCGCCCATTGGCGCGTCTGTACTCCGTACCTTTCTGCCTTCTACCCTTCCTTCCTACCCTTTCCAGCTCCTGCCGTATTGCAGCTTTGCATGTGGCTCATAGTTTCCCCTCTCGGAAGTAGACATGGAGACTAGCCAAGGGGAAGACCGGAGAGGTAAGGAGCGATGGGCGATGGGCGAGGGTCGATGGACAAGGTCGAGGTCGAGCAAAGGAGGAAGCTCCTTCCGATTTTTGTCTTTAAATGACTGATGGCCTCCGCTCCTTCTGTTTTTCTCGACCCTGCTTCCATCTTCACTTCCATCTTCACTTCCTTCTTCCTCTTCCCTCTCCAAGCTTCCCCTTCCTCATCTCTTACCTCCCAAGAGCAACACGCTACAGCTTGCACACACACCACACTCCGCACCACACCACCGCCACTTCTACCTACTACTCCATACCACACATATTACACATACACACAGACTGTGGCCAGACAACAATGAGTGCCGCCGCCGTCATCGAGGCCCCGTCTGGCGCTGCAGCGCGGACCGAGGGCCTGCTCGCCAACGACCGCTCGAGCACCTCGAGCGCCCAGAGCAGCGACACGCTCTACGATGACGCCGAGGCCAAGCACCTTGAGCCGGCCGCCCACAAGCTGCGGAAACAGTTCTTCCACCTGCACCACCACCACCATAGTAGCGGCAGCAGTAGCAGCCCGCATAGCAGCCGCAACAGCTCCAAGGAAAGCGTCGCCGTCGTCGAGGAGCGTTCCGCGTCCACCAAGCGCGCCACCACCTTTGTGCGCTCCTTCAAGTACCTCAACAACCTCACGCCCAAGCAGGTCGACGACTTTATGGCCTCGTACGTCATCTACAACCTCGATTGGGAGGACGAGCCGGCCATGGTCGCCGCGCTGGGGCCGGACTACAAGCAGAAGGTCGGCGACTCGCTGCGCGCGTACTACGGCGTCATGAACCACCTGTGCGCGCTCGGGTCCGTCGAAAAGATGTACATCCCGCCCCTGATGGACAAGCACGTGTCGGTCTTGGACAACCAGCTGCTCTACGAAGAGTCCATTGCGCGCGACCTCGGCCTCAAGCCGGGCGACCGCGTGCTCGACATTGGCTGCGGCCGGGGGCGCGTCGCCGCCCACATGGCCAAGTTCTCGGGCGCCCACGTCACGGGCATCAACATTGACCCCAACCAGCTGGCGCAGGCGCGCGCCTTCAACGCCGAGCAGGGACTGAGCAATACGTTTGTGGAGCGCGACCAGAACGACCTCCCGCTACCGTTTGACGACGCGTCCTTTGACGCCTTCTACCAGATCCAGGCCTTTAGCTTGTGCAAAGACCTGCCGGCCATGTTCCGCGAGATTTACCGCGTGCTCAAACCGGGCGCCCGCTTCTCCATGCTCGACTGGGTCAGTCTGCCGGCCTACGACCCGACCAACGAGGAGCACGCCGAGCTGATGCGCCGCGTCAAGCCGCTGATCGGCGCCGTGGGCACGCCGACGCCCGCGGGTCTGGAAAAGGCGCTGGCCGACGCCGGCTTCACGGTGACGCGCTCGGACAACGCGAGCGTGGGCGACCTGCAGGCGCCGCTGATCGACAAGGTGGACATTTACTTCCGCGCGGTGCGGCAGATGATCCTGGGGCTGGTGCGCGTGCACGTGCTGCCCAAGCACTTCAAGACGCTCATCAACCGCCTGTGCCTGGACGGCCAGGCCTTTGTCAAGATGGACGCTATGCGCCTGATCTCGACGAGCTATCGGATCATTGCGCAGAAGCCGCTGGAAGCGCCTGTCGCCCCTGTTGCACCTGCCACGACCCAGGCATAGAACCACAAACTATTACACAATTGTCACCGAAACGGCGTTTTGGTTTTGGGAAATATCTCTTCTGCATTCGTGGGATTTGGCAGCATTTTTACTTTCCTTCTTTCTTTCTTTCTTTCTTTCTTTCTTTCCTTCTTTCCTTCCTGTTTTCTCTTCTGGCAATCATTGCACTGCCTGTGCTTTTTCCATTCCCTTCTTGCACTCCTTTTTCATTCATGTGCCATGTTACGCGATAGACTTAGAAAGATATCCACGGTGTCTGGGAGCTTTGGATTGTTTTACCTTTTATCGACAATGGCAACTTGCCTATGCACAATAACAAAAATATGAAAGGAAACGCCGCTCGATGCAGTGACTGTGGTAACAATTGGTGACAAAAACAGTGACGTCGATGTCGGAGTCGCCCTCGGGACGAGATGTCCCGTCGGCCGTCGAGACTCGCTTTTAGCGCCCTCCCCACTATTCCCACGCCGGGCTTTGGTAAGATACTTCGCCGAGCTTTTGCCTGAGCCCTTTTCCCGCCACCCCGGTCAGACAAGCATCATGAATCATCAATCACCAATCACCAAATCAAGCACCGCGATACGACAACGGCAGGGCGATGGACGTTTCTCTCCGAACCAATGCAGCCAACCTACCATGAACAGGCAAACCGGTGCGATTGTGGAAACAAAGACACGAGCTTGTTGAACCAAAAACAAGCTTTGGCGCCAGGCGAGGCTCGATTTGTCTACTTGCTGACCGTTGCAACAGATTGGCTTTGGCTCTAGACCACATGCTCTCTGGCTCTCTGACCCCACCGGGCTATTATTGATGCAGGACACTCTCACGTCCCGTTTTTCTCCTTCTTTTTGTCAAAGTCCATCTCATCGCCCATCGCCCATTACCCATCTCACTCTGCCCTACGCCCTACGCCACCCAATGAACACCAAAAGGGCTGGAACAGGCGAACCGTCGGGAAACAACGGCAACCGGCGACCGACGACCGGCGACTAGACGCTTCAGCACCCCGAAATACGAGAGTACGCCCGAGGCGCTGGTAACAACCAACTGCTTAACCGTTTACCGTTCCCCTTTTATTCCGCCCGGTGCTAGGTCCTCAACGGTCGGCCGATGGACCATTAGGCTCCAAAAGGCCCCAGGCACAGAGCACGGACAATCGGGATAGGTGAGTTCCGCCTCCGTCTCACGCAAGTTCGCAGGAGGGTCGCCCATCGGCAGATCCAATCGAGATTGCGAAGCGCGGCGACGACACGATATAAGGCGTCGATACATCGACACGACATAGGACGTCGACGCACCGACAACGACACATCGACACAACAGAAGCAGCACGATCGTCGCACGAAGCGAGCACACCACCATCACCTCCACCACCATGGGCCGCGCTCCGACCAGCGGCAACTGCCACACGTGCCGGCAGCGCCGCGTCAAGTGCGACCAGGCGCGGCCGGCATGCGCGCGCTGCGTGCGCGGCGGGTTTGCGTGCCAGGGCTACGAGACGGTGCTGCGGATGCAGAACCACGCGGTGGTGGCGGGCGCGGCGCCCGGGTCGGTGCGGCTGGCCAAGGTGCAGGACGTGTCGTCGTATCCCAAGAAGGCGGCGGCACCCCGGACAGCAACCAAGCGAGCCGCGGCCGCGGCGACACAACGGACCACAGCGACCCAAGGGACAGCAGTAGCATCATCATCATCACCATCATCATCAATACCGTCGGCATCAACGCCCACGTCACTCACCTCACACACACCAACACCGCCCCCACAACAACCACAACCCCTCCAGAGCGCCCCTGCATGGATGCCCCAGGAACTGAGCCTTGTCGGCTTCGTCGACGACATGGCCTTCTCCTACTTCTTCCAGGCCTACGGCTGGATCAACATGCACAGCATCCTGCTGCAAGACAGTGCCATGCGCAACCACCTACTCGCCTCGGACTGCGCGGCCAGCAGTCCGAGCGCATCATTATCGTCTTCTTCTGCTTCTGCTTCCACTTCCACTTCCACCTCCACCCCCTCCTCCCCCGGCGGCACCATGACCCAGGACAGTCTGCGCGCTCTGTGCTACGGCCTGCTCGGCCGCGACAAGCACGTCCCTGCCCTCCAGGACGCCGGCCGCCGCGTCTACGGCAAGGCCATCTCGGACCTACGCGCCGCCATCACGGCGCCCACCGCCCGGACCGCCGACCTCGCCGCTTTGGTGAAACCCATCTCGCTGCTCGGCGCCTACTCCGTCGCCATCGAAAAGGACCGCCGCTTCACCCACCACGCGGGTCTCGCCCGCATCCTCGAGGTCTGCGGGCCCGCCGCCTTCCAGTCGCCCACGCTGCTGCCCGTCTTTGAGTCGGCGCGCATGACGTTGCTCGCGGACGCCATTGTGCGCCGCCAGCGGACGACCTTTTTGGACCACCCAGAATGGAAGACGGTGCCGTGGGCGCGCGATCCTGCCGCGAAATCGCCCACCAACCGTCTACTCGACATCCTCTCAGCCGTGCCGTCCATCATCCAGAGCACTTGGGACTTGTTCAACGACCGCGTGGCTTGGCTGGCCGCGGGTGGGCCCAGCGAGGTGCCGCGCATCGAGCACCCGGATACCTTGCGGGCCCTCCAAGCGCGGGTGCGAGAGCTACGTGCCGGTGCCACCGCGTGGCACCGCGCATGGACCGAGGACGCATCACCCACCGACAGCTTCGCACGACAGCGCGTGCTCGCCTGGGCATACGCCCAAGCCGGCGACGACACCTACCGCCCGGGCATCTTTGGCGTCCAGGGGCCGGACCTCTTTGAGACGTCGCTTCACAATGTACTGGCAGGCTGGCAAGACATTCTTGCGCCGTCTCTCCCCGACGACCACCCCGCCCTCGCCACGCACATGCAGGACGCCGCCCTCTACATCACCGTCCTCGTCTGGGCCGACCGCCTCGACCGTTATTTGCGGCACGCCGACCGCTCGCCAACGTGCACCGATTTCTTTAGCCGGCCGTTTCGCTCGCCTTGCGCCTGCCGCGACACCGTTCCGCCCACGATCTGTGACACCGTCCCACCGCACCTGCACGCCGCCCGCGACAACCGGGCCATGGCCTGGAACGCGTCCACGTGCACCATGGCCGGCGGACCCGTGCGGTGCGTCAATGCCGTGCGGCCGGACATGGAGTGGCCATCACCGGCGGCCGTTTCGCAGGTGTCCATGTCGTCGGGGTCGGCATCGGGGTCCCCGGCATCGTCGCCGTTGACGCCGGCCGATCTGGCCGAAGTGGCCGGGCGGCCCCGGGCCAACCCCGTCGTCGTCGACTCGGTGGATGCCCCCATGCCCCTCCTCCTCCTCCCCGGCGACATCCGCTTCGTCGCCCACATGCGCATCCTGTCCTACCTCTGTGCCCGCCTGCCCGCGACCCGGGGCCCCGTGCTGGCCACCCTGGCCGCCGTCGGCCTCGCCCACTGCGCCCACGACGTGCGCCCCGCCGAGGGTCACGCCGACATTGCCGCCGTCGCCGTCGCGCGCATCTTTGACAGCACGGGCGTCGACGGTGCCGCCGACATTTTGCTGCGACGGTACAGTCCAGCGGTGGCGGCATGATACGCCAGCAGCCAGTGTTGTTTTCCTCCTTTGAGCTTCTAGCATAGTCGTGGTTACGAGATACATGGCGGTATAAATGTGGCTGTATTTACGTTGAATTTAAATCTAAGCGATTCTAGATATTTACATAATTATGCAATGATAAGCCATGTCCTACAATTCTTCTGCATTTTTATCTTTATTTTTTTTTGTTATAAAAGAGAACATCATGCTTTTTATTTTCAGTCATTATTAAAAGACAATGATGGCTTGACATTGTCTCGTGATGCGCGTCCTCTCCGCTCTGCAAGTGGCTCTTGTCGGATGTTGTCCTGCAGAGATGGTGCTACAGGCTTTTTCTTTATCGATTTCCCTTTCTGTGTTCCCTTCCCGCCCTTTCTGATATGTGAGTGATGCAGTCGTATCGCGACCCCCCTGTTCGTGTCTCTCAACTGCGTCTTTCTCCCATCCTGCCATTCTTTTTTGCTGTCTTTCCTGTTTCGTGGTTGCTCTTGGCTCTCGAACACGCCATTGCGTCGTATTGCAGCAACCCCCACCCCCCGCCTGCCAGTCTCCCCATCCGGCTGACCGCCAGTAAGGAGAGAAAGCAGGAAGGGAGGCTCGGAAGGAAAAAGGAAAGAAAACTATGATTTGGTTCTGCGACCTCGATGCCAAGAAACCAAGAAACAACAACGTTTTGCAGACCGAGGGACGGCTGGCAGAGCGAGGGGTCAATGCCAGTCAATGGAGGGGTATTTGACTACATCGGTACCAGCCTCAACCACGAAAGAGACAAAAACGCAATAAAAAAGCCTCTTCTCTTGCTTCTTTCTCGCTTCTTTCTCGCTTCCATCATTTTTTGACCACCCTTGCCTGTCTTTTTCCCTATCTCTCTCTCTTTCACCGCACATTCTCGCTTAATGCCAATACATATGCAATGGCGTTGGCCTGACCGCAAGCGAGGTGTGCAGAGGAGACAGGGAGGGAGTGCTAAACGACAAGTGGTGCTTGTCACTTTTATTTCTCTGGTTGTGGCTGCCCTTGTGGGTGACATGTACGCCGTACTAAAGAATGCATTACCGTGCCATGGCGATCAAGCTGACGGACAACAAAATATACGACATATCAGTTGAAGTGCGGTGACGCTTCGTCTCGTGAGCTGTTCTGGTGGGCTTAGAATGTGGAATTGCCCCTCGTCGTCAAAGTTTCGCAACGAAAGGTCCGGCGTATGGTATGTACTGTTCCATTGCAAGAGGTCACTTGCATTGGGAAAGGGAACTGCCAATGTGCCACGATTGCTAGCCTGCTTTGGCTGCATGCACGACAAAGGGAGGTGAGAGAGTCGTCGTTCCGGACAAGGCCTAAGAGGGCTGGAGGACGACCTTCTCCATACGACTTGTCGCACGTCGTACCTCAGGTGGCACACTCCTCTCCACCATTGGGAAACAGACGCCAGTAGAGCGGGGCCCGAAGAGGAAAACGACCGACGGCCGACGTGAGAATAGCAGGAAGAACGAGAGACAGACACGACGCCATGAGAGTGAACAGGCATGAGGAGAGGTAAAAGAGGAAGCGATTTCCGTCGCTAGGACGAGGCGGGAGAGAAAAGGTGAAGGAGGAGCTCGAAGAGATAGGAAAAGGAAACGGGCAAGACAAAGACTAACAAAGAAAACGAGAAGGCACAACCGACGAAACGAGCAAGACTTTCCAGGCTGAGGCGACCTCCCCGCCTAAAGATGCCCCTCCACCGCCGAAACAAGACGATGGTGCTGGAAGGGGCACGGAAGGGGAAGCATCAAAGAGTTTGTGTCGTCCGAGACGGCTAGGATCCGCGTATCGGTATGGCGGACGAAGACATTCCCGTATTTGTCCATCGTACCTCATGTCGGCTGTTGTGTGAATTCCGAGGATCAATAGAAAAGAGGACGAGGAAAAAGAAACGACGGAAGGTCTGATCTGCTCCCGCACAGCCCTCAGCCTCTCTTTTCGGCTAACCTGTCAACGGCAGTCCGCATGCTTAGCCGCATTCGCGCTCCAGCACACTATTTTGACTCCACAGCTGCAAAATAAAAGGTGTCGTAGCCCAACGGCCACGGACCGCGCCAGGCCAGGTCAGGCCCACCCCCTGCCTAAGTTTTTCCTTTTCTTATTTCTTTTTCGTCTTCTTTTTCTTTCTTTATTTTAATACTTTAAACGGCCGTCGTCAATCCTGTTGCTGGAACGCCTTGCTTCGTAGCCGCATTCTATATCCAGCCTGTCCCCATCCATGGCCAACAACCATGCCGTCGTCCCCCCACACCTTCCTTCCTTTGTCCTGTCGAGTTGCGCGCTTTCCGACAAGAACGCAAAGCCTCTTGGCTGCTCTTTCCCTCTTGCGGTCTTTCCTTTTTTGTTTGATTTTGCGTAGACCTTCCTTTGCTCTTTCTCTCTTCGCTGCGTAACGCTGCACCTTCCGTTGCTAGTAGACTTCATTTATTATTACCTGTCACTTTTAGAGTCGTTCTTTCCCTGTTTGTTAGCAATCTGCGCGCCACGACGTTCGCAACCCAAGCTGCCCTTGCTGCCCCTCCTCTCTTTCCCTCTCTTGCTCTTCCCTCGCCCCTTCCCCTCTATCCTCGTAGCTCGGTCGCCGGTTTTCTCCAAGGGGTACTGTGTCTGTTGGTTGTTGCTTCCCCCCCATCCATGGGTTCGTCGGTTGTGGTTATTTACTAGCTGCCATTCTTTGTCATAGCCTGATCTCGTGCTTGCTCTGTGCCTCGTTCCTACTCCATTGCTCTTGCCGCCTCTACAGCCTTCCCTTCTTTTTGTTGTCGGACTGCATTGTTGCTTAAGTATTGTGTTTCGCCCCTCTCATTTTCCTCTTTTACCTGTTTGATATCTTTCTGTACTTGACTCCCTCCCCTACCGGACTCCATATGTGACCCTCACCCTCTCCTCCATCCTCCCTAAGCTACCAACCGGGTGTTAATCCGCGAGGCGCACATTGGGCCAGGCCCAGGCTAGCCGCCTTCTGCATCCCCTAAGCCTAGAGCAGCTTGCGTTCCATCTCTTCTTGTACAGTCGAGACGGGGGCCGGAAGACCTGAGACCCTCCGAGCACTCGCAGTCAGTATCTTTGCTGCACATCTGCTTTCAGCAAATGCCCAATATTTCTTGTTGATCCCTATTGTCCTCGCGGTCCGCATACGCAAGGCGGCATTGACTGCAGCCAACCGCAACGACGCCCACGCACACAACAACACCGCGACGACGCACTTCTTCATATCACATACATAAACCGACGAAATACGACAGAATAACAGAACGGCCGACCCGACGACGGCCTGGCGCCCGATCGCTCCAGCAAGAAACTCGACAAATCCCCTCCCTCTGGTCCTCCCAATCGTCCTCCAACCGCCCCCAACCGCCCCCAACGTCCATCCAACCCGTCCCCTTCACCCTGTGTGTCTTACCCCCGCAACGGCTCTCGACCGGGTTTCCAGGTACCGCACAAACGGGACTCTCTCTTTTTTTTCTGCCCTGTCTGTCGGGTCCCACCTTTACGTCCCATATATTGATACAACGTGCACATTTCCCATATTGCCCCCAACATCCTATTCGACAGGAAGGGGCAATCCAATTCTGGTGAGTTGGGCCAGAATCCCATTCTTTTTCTTTTCTTTGCGATCACAAAAAACACGGGACGCACGAGAGATGCAAGAGTACGGAGTAATACTCCGTACAACGTACAACAATACACAAGCACATGGTATTGGAGGAGACAAAACCCTGTGTGACAGGTGCGACAGGGATCATCAGGGAAAGGAAGGGGAGGCGGGAAAGAAATGGAAATGAGACCAGGGCAGTGGAGAGACAGAGGAGACGCGGAGGAGAAGAACGGAGGGGTCCTTTGAGCAGACGCAGACAGACGCAGACGCCCAGAGCTCCAACGTTGCATACAAGACGGCGCCCGCAGAACCAGATCATTCGGAGTGGACAGAGGAGGAGAAGAAAAAGAGGGAAACAGGCAAAGAGGAAAAGAGGAAAAAAAGAACTGGGGCACAACGCTCGTGTTTCGCGCCACGGGCAGTGGGCCGATGGAGTCCCCGCCGCGAGCGGGCGCTGGCCCTTGCTTTTCTCTGTCTGCCTCTCGCCCAACGTAAGAAGCGCCATGGCGCGGACGACGATGACAGGAGGGGTGGTGGTATCGGGAGGAGGCGAGGGTGAGAAGCAAAGGAAGGGGACCAGCGAGGAAAGGGTGGAAAAAAAAGAAAGCGAGCTCTCGGCGGGCAAAGATGGGGTTTCCCACAAATATGGACAAGGTCCTCGACTCTGGCTGCATTTCTCTTTCTTTGCCATTTTTGTTTCTTTTCTTTTCTTCTTTCATTTTTCTGTTCCTGATTTAGCTCCTTTGTCCCTGTTCCCCCGCTTCCTTTTCCCAGACAGGCACACTATTTCGACACCAGCGGGAGCTTGCCTTGTCCGTCACTAACGCCTCGCACCACCAGGCTCCGTCCAGGAACACCTTAAAACGACGACGACGACCACCCACGGCACGACCACAGTCGACTTTCTTCCTCGACACCTTTCCCTGCACAAGAGACATCATGGCCGGATCCGGAGAAGAGGAGCGCCTTGCATCTTCGGTAAGGATCTCTCCAGGCTTGCGCGGCATCGACAGAGAACCGTCATCAACTGCTAACAGGACCCCAAGGAAGTTGCTGGTACCGCAGCCGCCGCCGCGCCTGCCCAGAAGACCGCACCCGAACCGGCTGAGACCGCAAAGGCCACAGAAGCTGCCCCCAAGCCCGCCGTGACTGCTGCCGAGGCTTCGATCTCGGCGCCCGCAGCAACAGAGACGCCCATCGCGGCCGAATCCTCGACCACAGCCGCCGCCGCGCCCGCAGCGTCGTCCGGGCCCGTTGACGCCTCCGTAACAACCGCCATTGAGGCCAGCCCGTCCGTCGACGACAACCAGACCACTGGCACCGACACCGAAGAGGCCGAAGATGCGCCCGGCTTTAGCGACACCGACTCTGCCGTTGGGGTAAGATGACTGGGATGGGAGGCCATATTGACCCAGGACCTACGGGGAGCCCAGCTGCTGACTTTGGGTGCTTGTTTTTAGTCGCTTTCCTACTCGTCCTTGACGTCGTTGACAGACAGCATCCGCGAGTTTCGCCACGAGAACGGCCGGACATACCACTCCCTGAGTGCTGGCAGTAAGTTGTGCAGGCCGATCTGGTTCTCTAGCTCCGTTATCCCCTGTCGCAATGCATGCGCTGACCACGATTACACAGAATACTGGTGCCCGAACGATGATGTATGTTCCACGATTCGCAATGTCGATGCGTGGTGCCGATACACGATGGCCCACCCCGGGTCCCGCGGTTCTAGGATACTGATGCTAACTACATACAGCCCGAAAACAGCCGTCTTGACATCCAGCACCGTGAGTATATGTCGTTTATGCGCTGGAAACCTCAATCTCTGGCAGACTACTAATATTGTCGCCCGACAGATGCCCACCGTTTGACGTTCGACGGCGCGCTCTGCTGTTGTCCTAAGGAGGCCGGTGCCAAGCGTGTGCTTGACCTGGGCACGGGAACCGGTATCTGGGCCATGGAATACGCAGATGACCACCCGGAAGCCGAGGTGATTGGTGTCGACCTGAGCCCTATCCAGCCTGAGTTGTACGTCCTTCTACCCCCATGTTCTCTCTCCATGTATTGTCACTAACTGTCCAGCGTCCCGCCCAACTGCTCGTTTGAGGTCGATGACATTGAGAAAGAGTGGACGTGGAACAAGCCCTTCGACTTCATCTGGTGGCGCGCGCTGCTCGGCTGCTTCTCCAACGCCCAGGCCATGGTCCAGAAGTGCTTCGACAACCTCGAGCCCGGCGGCTACCTCGAGATGCACGACGGCACCTTCCCGCCCGAGTGCGACGACGGCACCCTGCCCGAGGACAGTGCCCTGCTGCAGCTGACGCGCCTGGCCACCCAGGCCTCGGCGAATCTCGGCCGCCCGATTGACGTGTCGCCGCACTACGCCAAGATGTTGGAGGAGGCCGGTTTTGTTGATATTGTCTTTGCCAAGTACAAGTGGCCGACCAACGCGTGGCCGCGCGACCGCAAGATGAAGACGCTCGGCCACTGGACGCTGGCCAACGTTGAGGGCGGCCTCGAGGGTCTGTTCCTGGCGCTGCTGACCCGTGGCGCGGGCATGACCGCCGAGGAGACGCTCGTGCTCTGCGCACAGGCCCGCAAGGACCTCCGCAACACGGACATCCACGCCTACTGGCCCGCTTACTACTGCTACGGCCGGAAGCCGGAGTAGATATGCTCTGTTTTCCTTCCGTTTAGCGAAACCCTGCATCATGACCGCCCACGAACCATGCTCGACTTCGATCGCGACTTTATTTTTTTTCATTCCCATTACCGTTTTGCCCGCCTCTCATCTCCATTTATCCCTTCCCTTCATCTTTCGACTTGCCAGCTACTTGAGCTATTACGGCATGTATTTATCAACCGTTGGAACCACTGTTGAAACGACCGTTGAGATCAGATTCGGACGTCTTCTCTCTGCCTTGTTCATAGCCCTTGCGCGCGTGCGCCCTATTCGAATAAAAGTCATATTTTTGTCGTCGAATGTGTTTTTACGGTACTTCGACATTTGCTCTGTCTATGCATGACTTGTCATCTGCTAGTTTCTGCACATCGAACACCTGCAATCTGCGTCGACAGTTAGCCCAAATCAGCCCGCCGTTTGTGCTGCTGTCGTAGACGCCCCGCGGTTTTCTTAGCCCTGACCTATTAATACCCCAACTACTATCCGCCACAGCCAATCGACGACGTGGGCTAGTTCCGCCACAGGCGTATGCCGGCACGGCTTGTACGTTGCCTCATTCTCACCCCTTGAGCCTCTCTATCCCGCTCTCTGTGCTCTGTCGAGCATTGCGTGCCGTGTGTCGTACTGTGTGTACCGTCACAGCTTGCCGCTCCTTCGATCGGTGTCTTTCTTTCTCACCTCGTATTTGGGGCTTCTTCCCGTGACCACACCGCTTTTCTTGTCGTATAACTGTCGATGCTCATCACAATGTAAGATATGATCTGTCCACCTTGTCGTCCGGGGTTATTACTCGTCGAAGCTCCCAGCTGTTGATGTCGTGTTCGTGCCGAACAGATAAAAAAAAAGGCTTGGCCTGCGTCACAGTTGGAGCCCTGCTTACGTACAAGTCAGCGTGTGCTGTCTCTCTCTTTTTTTTTTTTTTTTTTTTTTCTGGTGCTGTCTGTTTTGGCGCAGTTCATCATATCTCGTATTCGACGGTGCGCGCATTTCTGTACTGTTGTAGGTCACCGTGGTCACTGTTGCTCCTCAGCTTGGTTTTGGTTTCGCCCGCCCACCCTGCCCGTGTTGTGTGGCCCGTCGTAGTGTCGATCGTTCCCGCCTTCGATCTGTTTTTCCCCCAGTTTTCCACTTTTTTTTTGTTGTGCACCCAACCCACCGCAACGTCACGGGAAATTTGGAAAGTTTGGTCTCCACCGAGTTGAGCGAGTCAAACAAAATCAACGACAAAATTGTTGGCCAAGAAATCCACCCAAAAATAACCCTTTTTTTTTTTTTTTCAAAGACGGCAGGACGGGCCTTAACTTACAGTGCAGCTCGTTGGGTATCTTCTTGAACAACTCTTTGGAATACGAACAGATCGGAGCAGAGTGAGTTGGCTCATCGGAATCCACTTCCACAAAGGCAAAACACCAGGTTAGCATCCGCGGTTGAAGGTCCGTCGAGCGATATTCCATTTATCTCGTGTCTTCGACACGTACGTTCATACTGATATGGTCCTTTTATCTTCTTTTCGGTACAATTTTATTCAATATATGTTCCCAAGCTGTTCTTGTCTGGAATGAGCAGTGACGACGTTCTTACGCTGTCAGGCATCCTGTCCCCCAGTGCCGACGCGCGAGTCCAATTTAGGAGCCGTTTCGCCGCTGCACCCTGAAAAAGGAACAAAAAAGATGGTGTGTAGGCGGACCGCAGAGCGTTGTGCCCCACAAGGGAACCGGGTGTGGCTTCCCACTACGCGGGGATTTGGGGGCCTTCGGCGAAGAGGACTGATACCAGTGGCGACCCGTGTGGGGGAGGAGCTGACCTGACCTGACCTGACCTGACCCTTTCCGGTTGTGTGCTCCATGCCTTGTTTTTGACTTCTTCCCTTTGCCTCCCTTTCTCCAGCAACGGCGCCGACGAGGCAGACTAAGCGGACGTTTGGTGGGAGGCGGGAGGCTGTGCATGACTCTCTCAATGCTGCACGAGGAAGAAAAAGAAAAGAAAAAAAAAAACGAGATACGAACTGGTTGGCAAGGCGAGCGCGGAAAAACAGGAAATGCGCCGGAAGAGACAGAACAGCGAGAATCGTTGATTTGCTCGCTTTGTTTGCCGGATTCCACTCTATCCTGCGTCAGGACCCCTTTATTGGGAACCGTTCCGCGCGGCGGTCAGCCCTGCAAGGGAGGGCGCGGGAGGAGGGAGAAGAAGAAAGGAAGAGAAGGAGTGAGCAGCGTCAGGCATCTTACAGAGCTGCGGCACGAAACAACGAGTGCCGCCACTAACGCTTGACGTCTCACGGCCAGCAAGGCAGGAGACTTGGCCGTTTTCTTTAACCCTCGTTCTATTTTCTTCCCCATCTCTTCTCATATGACATAAACCACGCTCTGTGCTCTTTTCTCTGTATCTTACTAGTACGACTCGTCTCATCTGATGAGTTAAGCTTGTTGGACTGTCGTGCAAATCGGAGAGCCACAAACACGGAAATCACAGAGACAGAGGTACAGAGACACCGGAAGAGATGGTTACCTGGTACAGGCACGGTCCGAGCACAGCCCAGCTAGGCGTACAAGGACAAAAAGACAAGAAATAAGTGTAATAACAGCCGGAGTCCGGGGTAAAAATACGACGTTACTCTCCGAACAGAGCACAACGAGCTGCGAGAGCGTGCAAAGTGTACCTCGTAATTGTTTTGTGATCGATGCCTGAATATGCTCGTTCTGGTAGCCGTCCAAGTCGTCCTTTTCCAAAGATGGAAATGTGTTGCACGAACGGCAGGGCGAGTCCGAGCGAGTAACAAGAGGTAATACGGTGGTACTTTGCTTGTCATTGTGGAATACAACCAGTCGCTCTCCGTTGTAGTGTGTCGATCACCAAGCCAGCGGCGACTTCAAACTTCAGAACCCTGCACGAACACGAGGTCTTGTGCAAGTTTGCCGTCCTCTTGTCCCTCTTGTATCCCTTGGGTTGAATTTAGTTGTGCGAGTCGTTCTAGTTGATGTTCCTCTTAGTCTCGCCAGTTTGTTTCTTGTTTTCTTGGCTTACTCTTATTTTTGTTTTGTTCCCCTTTCCCCCTTAATTATTCTCTTTTTCGGTGTTCCTCGCCTTCGTTTTATCGACCCATCGTCTTGGCGTCCGTCACTCCGGGTCTCGCGTGTGACCCTTTTCCTGGACAATCTTCTCGTAAACACCAAGAGTAGATGTGCACAAAGGGCAAAGGGACGGCACAAAACGAAAAGTCAACATAGAGATGTGGAAACGCGGGTGCACTCGGCGCCCAATGGGGCGAAGATGATGCCCCAGAGCTCGTATTCAGCTCAGTCTCTCCACAGCCTGACCGTCCGACCACGTCTTGGACATTGTCATGGTCGTTTTTTCTCGGGAGATGCTCAAGACAAACAAACACCTGGGCTGAGATATCTTCTCATGAGAAACAAGTATAAAGGACACCCTTCCGACCTCTCATTCCATTCTTCTTTTCTCTGTTCTCATCATCACCAACACCCAACACCCAACACTCAAGCACATCTCACCTCCACAACAATAACAAACAACATCTCTCTACCGCCATCATGACCAAGTCCCTCGGCATCGCCCTTGCAGGCCTTCTCGCCGCTGCTGGCTCCGTCCGCGCTGACCTCCAGACCTGCGGCGGCGCCCAGTACGACCCGGCCCAGTACGTCTGTTACGACGACAGCTTCCTCTGCCCCATTGTCGCCGGCGAAGGTCTGTCCTACTGCAGCGGCGCCTGCTACAGCAAGTACATGTACACGTGCACCAACAATGTTCTGACCCAGCTTGCGCCGCTGGCGGGCGGCACCCCCTTTACGCTGACCGTCTCCAACCCGACGGCCACGGCGGTCGACGGCCTCGCCGTCGACGCCTGCAACCAGCGCTGGAACCTGGGCATCGAGACGTGCTCGTACTGCCCGGACACGGGTGTGGAGTGCCCCGTGGGTGACACGACGGTGGTGTCGGCGCCGGACACGGCGTCGGGAAGCTCGGAGCCGGCCATGGACGTCATCGTGCCCGGGGGGCAAGTCGTGTACCTCGACCCGTCGGGCGCCGTGGGTTATACGCAGGCGCACTCGGCGTCGATCCCCGAGGGCTCGACGCAGGGCGGACTGGTGCCGTACAACGGCGGCGGGTTCGTGAACCTCAACTCGGGCGGCTACGGATGGGCGGCGTGCCCGTCGACGGCGTCCGGTGGTGGCGGCGGCTACACGCTGTTCGCGGTCAACGCGGCCAACAAGGCGACGCTGGCCAGCTGCACGCCCGTCAACCTCAAGGTCAACGTGCAGCCCTCGGGCACCGTCGGCGCGTGGCAGTACACCTAGAGGGCGCAAGTCGTCCAGTCAAATTTGTTGGTGGAAGAGATTCGAGAACGTCGACTGAGGGAGGATCGGTCCTGTCATGAAATTATGTTATGAAATTGTATGTACATGAATATACGCAATAGTTTTTGCTGCCTTTATCCAAATGTCCAAAATGTCCCCCGTATCCACGATATCCAATATGTAAATGTCCCAATATGTACATGTATTATCGTCAACGATGTCTGTATGTCGTCAAACCAAAGTTTTTTGCCAAGGTCGTAAATAGAATGCAGATGCAGGCTCGAAAAGCACTTTTTTGGGTATCCTGTGTTGTTGCTTTAAATTATCGCACGTTTGCCACGTTCACGTCCCCTTCTCGAGGTCGCGCGTGCGCTCAAAACTCGCCCGCCATCCGCGGCCGGCGCTGCTGCCAGCACTGTACTTTCTTTCGTGCCCGCCGTGGCCGCTGTGGCCATCACCTGCACCACCGCTGCCGCCAGACATGGCCGCTACCGAGCCGGGCCCACCACCGCCCGAGCCACGCGGCACCATACCGCCCCCGCTGCCGCCCGTGCCGGCCGCGACCGCCCACGCAGGCGGGTGCAGCAGCTGGTGCTGGTGCGGATGTGGGTTGAGGCTGGGGTGCAGAGCGTTGATCTGGCGCTGGTGGGACGAAAGACGGCGCAGGTCGTGCAGCTGCTGGTGGCCGTCGTCGGTGGACTCGTAGCGGGCGTGGCTGGGGTTGTGGCTGTGGGTACCGGACATGCCGTCGCGGCTGCGGTCGCGGTCAAAGTCGCGGTCGCCGCCCGCCCCTGTGCCGCCGTTGCCGTATCGAAACGCCGGCCGGCCGCCACTGGCACCACCGCCTATGCTCCAGCTACGGCTCTTTCGTCCACCTCCACCAGCACCGCCTACCCCACCACCACCTCCAAAAATCCCACCTCCACTGCCGCTGCCACCACCGTCCCCATTCCTCGAGTGGTTGGCGCCCCGGCTGCCCATTAGTAGGGAACGCTTCACCTTCTCAATCGTGGCCAGGCTGTCCATGTCGCTATCCTTGTCGGCCTTGTCCTTGCCGGTGAGGGACAGCAAATCGGCGCGGGGGTTGCCGTCGGCGCCCACGCCGGCCGCCCGTTTGTTCGAACCGTGCAGGTGCCAACGCGCGCGCTGCTCGTGGATGGCGGCCATGATGTTGTGGATGGCGTCATAAATGTCGCTCACGGTAAAGGCCATGATGACGAGCGGGATGGAGATGCCGAGGCCGATGCCAAACAGGTACTTGGACACGTAGCCCAGCGACAGGTCCGCGGCCCAGTCGGTGATCTGCATCGAGAAAAAGGAGGAAATAAAGGACATGGGCAAGAAAATGATGGTGACAATAGTAAAGGCCATAATGGTCTGGCCCTGGCGCGCGGCGATCATGGCGTGGTCGCGCGCGAAGCGGGCCTCGAGCGCGTTGGAGTGCTTCTGCTTCAGGTCCAGCAGATTCGTCAAACTCATGTAGATGCTCTCGGCCTGGCGGTCCATGCGGTCAATGTCCTTTTGGTGGATCTCAAGCAGGCGGCGCTGGTCGCGCGAGCGTTTGCGGATCTCGTTGACGACGCTGTCGACGCTGACGGGCGTACCAAAGCCGGCGGTCGTGGGCGCGCCGTTATTCAATCCACCGCTGCCCATGTAGTAGTTGTTGTTGTTGTTCGCTCTCCGCGAGCCCGTCGTCGTCCCCTCCGGCCGCAGCTCTTCGGTCAGGTGACTCTCAAACTCGTCGAGCGTCGCCTTTTGCGAAGCCAGCACGACGGCCAGGATGTTGAGCTCGTCGCGGATGTCTTTGATCTCGGCGAGCAGCGACGTCTCCGTGCCAATGTCGAGCAGTGCGTCGGGGAACACGGGCACCGTGGCGTGCAGCCGGCCGTTGCCGCTCGCGTCTGTGGGCACCAGCGATGGCTGCGACGGCGAAGACAGCGACGAGGCCAGGCCACCGACGTGGCGGCGCGAGGGCCGGCGGTGCAGCTCGAGCCACTCGGCCGACAGCTCCGAGGCCTTGTTGAAGCGGCTGAACAGCTCGCTCTCGGTGTTGGTGACGAGGCCGATGGAGCTCTCAAACATGTCGAGGAACTGGTAATCCTGGTCGGCGAGGCGGTAGCGGTCGAACATGCCCGAGCAGCGGTTGGTGATGAGCATGGCCAAATCGTACACGGACTGGATGGGTGGGCGCGTCTTGGCGTTGGTCTCCTCGATGATACCGTCGACGACGTTTAACGGGTCGCGCGCCGGCTGGTCCCAGCGCTGCGGGAAGCATGTCACCACGAGGTCCTTGCCCAGCACCCACAGCCACAGCTGGTCGACCATGAACACCTTCTTCTCAATGTCGTGCCGCTTGCAATAACGGTAGACCACCTGGTCGGTGTCGCGGATCGACGTGTCAATGCCATGATAAAAGAACTGGTCGAGCGTGCGCCGCGGGTGCAGCGGCGGCGTGTTGCCAATGTAGCCCTTGGTCAGCATAATGTCGCGCGGCGAGCCCTCGGGCGGGTCCCAGCCATCGCGCACGAGGTTGATTGCGTGCGTCATGCGCTGGCGCCGCTCGTCGGTCTCGTAGTGCAGGAACGGCATGAACAGCACGATCTTGCCGTTGAGTGCCGGCAGCTTGGACGCGTCCCAGACGAGCGGTGCCATGCCGGTCGACCGTGCTGCTGCTGCCGCCTTCATAGCTTTGGTGCCGGGCGGGTTGCCCGGTGGTCCACTACCACGCTTGGCCCGGCGCGGATGCCGTTCCGCGATCTGTTCGCCCTTGCCCTTTTTCTTGTCCGACCGTGGCGTACCCGAGCTGCCTTCCCCAGCATCGGCAGCGCCAGACTTTTTCGGCGTGGGCGTCGCTGTGCCGTCGGTGCTTGTTGTCGTTGAAACTTTGGAAAGGTTCGTGCTGGCGGTCATGTTCGTCGAGGCAGCGCTCGCGTCGGTCGGCTCTTCGGAGAGTGGTGGAAATGGCTGCTTGGCGTCTTTCTCGTTCGCTGCACCCTGGCCGAGGCCGTGCAGCGAAGGGATGCGGTGGCAAAAGGTGCGCATAAAGTGGGCGTGGGCCAGCGGGCCGCGGTGCTCCTGGTCGAAGCACTTCTCCAGCGCCTTGAAGGGCTCAATGTCGCGGTGGCCGCCCTCGATGAACCACTTGGCCAGCAGCGTCTCGACCCAGGCAATGTTGTTGGCCGGCAGGTGGATCCAGCGAAAGTCGGGCTGGTACTTGATGTTCTTGATTTGCGTGTCGACCTTGGGCTTGCCGTTCTCCTCGTCCCAGCCGTACAGCACGTCAAAGACCGACCGCTTGAACACCTGGTGCTGCTTGCCATCCCGGAAGTTGCCAAAATCGACCACGGTGGCCTTGAACTCGTGGCAGGCGGCGCGCGCCGCGGGGGACAACCGCCGCGCTGCGTGCACGGGCGACAGCAGCTGCACAATGTCGCGGTGGAAGCGCTCGGCGGCGCACAGCATGGGCGTGCGGTCGAAGCTGTCCTTGACGTCGAGCTTGGTCTCATCGCGCGCCAGCAGCAGCTTGACGACGGCCTCGAAGCCGTTGAACGCCGCCCAGTGCAGCGGCGTCATGCCGTTGGACAGCTCCGCATTGACGTTGGCGTCCGCCGCCAGCAGCAGCGCCACCACGCCCGCGTGCCCGTTTTGCACAGCATTGTGCAGCGGCGTCCAGCCGCCGTCGCTCGCCGCGTTGGGGTCGGCCTTGTGCTGCAGCAGCAGCCGCACCATGGCCTCGTGGTTGGCCTCGGCCGCCAAGTGCAGCGCCGAGCGCCCGCGGTTGTTGGCCGCCGACACATCTGCCGCCACCGCGCCGCCCAAGGACCCGTTGAGCAGCGCCTCCACCAGCTGCAGGTTGCCGTTCGTGGCGGCCCACAGCAGCGGCGTGCGTCCAATGTTGTCGCGCACCTCACTGTTGGCGGCGCCCCGGTCGATCAGCAGCCGCAGCGTGTCCATGGTCCACTTCACTTTTTCTTTCTCGGACGCCAGGTACAGCAGCGGCGTGCGCCCCTCCTTGTCGCGGATGCGCACGTCCGCGCCGTGGTCCAGCAGCAACCCCACGACCTTGTTGTGCCCGCGGAAGCACGCCGGGAAGAGCGCCGTCTGCCCCAACCGCGACCGCACCACCAAGTTGGGGCTGGCGCCGCGCTGCAGCAGCGCCTGCACGACGGCAAAGTGGCCTGCCTCGGCCGCCTTGAACAGCGCCGGCAGCTCGCTCTCGCGCCGCGGCTCGACGTCGGCGCCCTTGTCCAGCAGCAGGCGCGTCACAGCCAGGTTGCCACGCGCGGCCACCTTTTGCAGCGATTGTCGCAGTGCATCGTGGTCGTGGCGTGTGCTCCAGACGCTCTCTTCGGCCAGGATCTCGCGCACGCGGGTCTCGTTGGCCTGAGCGGACGCCGCGATCAGCTGCAGGTGCCGCGGGTCGGGCGCGCTGCTCGCGACGCTGGCCATTGTGAAGAGAGGGAGGGTGAGGCAGCAGGAGTTGTCGTAGAAAGGTCGAGCACCTTAGATCGCGTGTCGTTCGGAGGGAGGAGGGAAGTCGAGGAGAGTCGAGGGTGTTCGCGGCCGCAGCCTCGCAGCTACTGGGAAAGCGTGTTCGCCGCTCGGCTCACGTTGACCGATCCATTCGCGTGTATGTGGTCGTGTATAGTAGGTGAAAGACGGAGTGGCGAAAGGGGCGAGACAAGGTCAAGTTTGTGGGCTGAACGTGACTTATCGTGATAGTTGAAAAGAAGGAAAGAGCTATTCAACGCTCACACAGAAAACATGAAGAAAAGGAAAGAGCGAACACAAGCCTCTCGTCGGACGGCCGCCGAACGAGGAAGGAGGAAACAGCCGACTGGTGCTAAGACACCAAGACACCAACACGGTGCCCCACGCTACGCACCTGCCATTTGCCATTTTCTCGAGTCCCAGAGCACCATTGTTTGCATGCTGCAGGCCCCTGTTTGTCCTCATTTTAGGGTGCTGACCCCTGTTCAAAGTCTTTTTTCCTTTTCTTTCTCCTCTTCTTATGCCCTGTTTGTGCACTCGACGGGCCCTGTTTGGTTTCGTTTCGCCAAGGCGCGCGGCGCTGAACAAATTTGTTTGTTAGCGCACTGATAGGCGGCCTCTGCAGAAAAGTTTAAAAATGGGATGGCGAACCATCATAAAATTGTGAGAAAATACAGGGCTAGCCTGAAATGGCAATAAACCTAACTTACACTGAGGATGCCGTGCTTGTAGCGGTGGCACAGGGCGCGACGAGAGGGCTCAAAGGTCTAGAAGGGCCTGTGACACGCCGAGAGTATGCATGGTGACTGAGACACCCTCTCGCGATCGACGAACACGGCACAACCAGGTTTGCCTGTGAGGCTGGCCTTTGATCGAGACAATGCATGCTGTTGTACGACATACGAAGTGCAGCACACGATGTAGGATTCGGCACAATAGACAGTTTGCGGGCGAACTCGACCAGCTCACATCGAGCACATCCAAGACAGTATCTTACCACGGGGGATCTCAAACAGTGTCTCGCAATTGTTTATGTATCTCTATTCGAGTCCCTGGGCTATGAGACTGGACTCCGTATCACCGTCGGTCTGTAAAGAATGCCCGCGGCTAAAGCAAAATAAGGAAACAAAAACGTCCGAGCCTTGACTTAAAACGAAACATCAATGCCCCTTGTACTAAGGCTAACCATTGCTAGTTATTCCCAGTACAGACGCTTAACAATGCTCAAAGTGCGGAACAAAGGCACACAAGCTGGTCTCAGAGTCGACGTCTCGTCCCGTCCCGTCTCTTTGTTCTTCAGCCCCAACACCTTTTTCCCCGCCATGTATGATATATGTGCATATTGCTAAGACGAAGAGCCGCCAAGTGACCAAATGCCGTCAACTGGACAAAATATGTCAAAAGGAGGCTTGGTCTAGGCCGTGGCTGACCGCAACATGGTCGGCGTCGAGAGCAGCGACTCGGCCACAGACGCAGCCGGCGCCGAGGCGGTAGTCGTCTCGCACTCGCCCTCGATCGGCGGCTGCGGGTACGGGCCGCAGCACGGGCAGTAGTAGTAGCAGCTCAAGCGGCAGGGCAGTGGGAAGCAGCCCACGAGGCTCTGGAAACAGCTGCAGCACTTGTAGCCGCTCTTGTTTTCGGGGGGGTGGTGCGGGTGCAGCAGGCACGGGCTGGTGGGCGGCACCGGCTGGAGCTCTTGCTCCTCGAGGGGCTCGCCCAGGGGCTCCTCGCGGGCCTCGTCGGGGAACTCGTCGGGCAGCTCGTCGTGCGGTGTAGCAAGCATAACGGCTTGCACGTCCGCCTGTGTACTAGGCGGCGGCTCAGTCAGCAGTCTGGCATGTGGCTCTTGGGCGGACGCCTCGGGGACAAGAGGCTCCAGAAGCGGCTGCCCGTCTGCTGGGGTCTGCTGGCCACTGCTTGGCTTCGAGGCGCCGCCGTTGCCGAACCGGAAGAGTGTCTTGATGCAGCCCATTGTGGACGAAGAGGGGAAGGGTGTGTCACGAGTGGATTCGGTTTGTGTGGTGAGATCTCGAGGTTGTTTCTCAGGTAGACTTTGAGACCGAGGGACCGAGAAGCTGGGATGTGTGCGAGAGATGGTCCACGCAAATACAAATAAACGGCATCGTACCGCCACTTGGAAGAAGGAGATGGGTGTCTGTGGGAAAGTGCGGGTAGACAAAGCAGCAGTAGCGGAAAGAGCAATCGTAAACATGAGCGGAAATGGCAAGAGTAAATGGCCCTGAGAGCACCTTCTCTCACGATTGTTTATTTGGCCAGAACCTCGATATCAGGTCAAGCACGATGCGAAAGCAGGCGCAATCAACAATTGCCGCAGAGTAGGAGGAAAATCGTATGTAGTCAAAGTATGGAATCTTATTATCTTCTTTCGGTGCTGTGTCGTATTTTTTTCACATCCTCTTTTTTTCTTTTTTACGTTCTTTAATTTTCAGAATAAAAGTAACTTTATAATAAAGTTGGAATAATTTTTTTCTTAAAAACCAATTAAGAATATTCTACGCAAATAAAACCACCTAGAATAAATTATATAAAAACAAAAGCAACGAATAATTTGTTAAAACTAAATAGATTATACAATGAAAAAGCCAATAGAACAAACAAAAACAAACCCAATATAGAGCGCCCTTTGTAGACTAAGTATGCGATGATAATGCGCCACTACTCCCAGTGTCGCTGCTGAGCGCGAAAAAATGATGACAAAACAAAAACAAAAAACAATAGAAACAGCAATCGAAAAGAAACAAACATGAAAGGCAATAAACCCAGTACCTATCGTAAACCGTCATGACGAAATGCAAAAATGAACGAGCTAGCGGCAAGATGAGACCAGTCATCTACACTGTTGATGCCCTCACTTCTGTGCCGTGGCGGTAGCACCACTGTCAACCTCGCCCTCCTCACCCGCTGGCGCTTTAGGCATCAGCGGATGCGCCGGGTCGTAGCCTACTGACTTGATGATGCCCAGACCCTTAGTGCGGCCCTCGCGGAAGAGCAGACGGTCGCCGGGCACCAAGAACTCGGGCCGCTGCAGGAACCGGAAGGCGACGAGGGCGCGCTCGCCCGTGCGCAGCAGCGGACGGTCCATGTCGAGGATGGCGCAGGTCTGGTGGACGGGGCCGACGTGGAGGGTGGCCTGGTACTTGCGCTTGATGGTGGTGGCGTGCGACAGGATCAGGACTTCGGCGACGAATTCGCGGTAGACGCGGGGCGGGGCGCCGCTGCCGTTGGCGTCGTCGGTTCGGTGGAGAACGACCTGGCCTTTGCGGACGTCCTTGCGGCGCATTTTCTTCAAGGCAAACGACGCGGACTGCCCCGCGGACGCGGCCGGCACGCCGAGCCGCTTGCGTTCGATGGAGCGGATGCTGGTGGGGGCAAAGTGGCCATTGGCGTCCGGGCCGATCCAGATGGCGTCGCCGGCGTGGGCAACGCCCGATTTCACGATGCCGCTGACGACGGTGCCGACAAAGGGCACCGAGTAGGTGTCGTTGATGTGGAACTCGAACGCGCCGCCGGCGTCGTAGCGGCCGTGGTGCGGCAGGATGTTGAGGAAGGTGCGCACCAAGTCCAGGTTTTGGCCGGTCACGTTGGATATCTGGAACACGGGGCAGATGCGCTGGCTGACAAACTGCGTGGCCGTGTTGACGCAGTCGTCGCGGTTCTTGATAAAGATGGGGATCTTGCGCGCCCCGGGGCTCTTGAGGACGCGGGTGATCTGGGTGATGGTCTCGGCCAGAATGTTCGGCGGGCAGATGTCGATCTTGGTGATGACCACCATGATGGGAACGTTGAGCGCGAGGGCAATGCCCAGGTGCTCTTTGCTCATGCCGATCAGGCCGTTGTTGGCTGCGACCATGAGCAAACAATAGTTGGGCGCCGTGGACATCATGCCGAACATGGTGGTGCGCAGGTACCGCTCGTGGCCTGCGAGATCGGCAAACGTAATCACCTTGGCGCTGCGCTTGCCAATCTCCTCCCAGGACAGCTTGCGCCCGGGGGTCTCGGACGCGACGACGCGGCCGCGCGTGTCGAAGCCCAGGATCTCCATGCCCACAGAGCTCGTGCGGCCCGTCTCGAACTCGTGCTTGTGCCGGAACAGGTTGACGCGCGCCTTGCCGCGGCCGTCGTCGAGGTCGCCCTTGACGAGCACGCCCAGCAAAGAACTCTTGCCGGCGTCGACGTTGCCTACGACGGCAATGCGCGTCTCGATGACGTCCTCGACCTTGCCCGGGCGGCGGCGGACCATGAGTTTGCCGGTGCAGTCGGTGCGTTTCTTGTCGGCGGCGCTAAGGCCGCTGTTGCCGTTACCGTTGCCGTTGCCGTTACCGGCGTCACCGCCGGCACCTCCGGCACCACTGCCCTCCTGCACAACGTCCAAGGGACCCCCCACGTTGCGCGTCAGCAGTAACTCGCAGTCCGCGCCCACTTGGTTGGCGGCGCGCTCGACACGCGCGAGCGCAACAGCCCATTGGTCGCGGGTGAGACCGAGGGTGTCACCGTTGTGTTCGAAGCCAAGGTCCAACACGACCTCGCCGTTGCCCTCGTCGATGCGTTCGGTGACGAGGGCGGTCAATGCGACAAAGTTGGGGTCGGCGTCGGTCCCAGCGTCAGAGACCGGGGCGGTCAACAGCCGCCGCATGGGCACGCGCGGGACGGCATCGTCGAGGTCGAGGGCGTCAAGGATGTCGTCGAGGTCGTCGAGCGTGTCGTCGCGGGGGACCGTAGAGGTAGAGGAGGCGGCCGTCGCAGTGGATGTCGCAGTGGATGTCGCAGATGTCGCAGTAGATGTCGCAGTCGGGGCAGAAGCGTTGGCGGCCCCCGCTCTCAAAGGGTAGCGGACCGCTTGCTGTTTCTCGACGTAGTCGGCAAAATCGCTCAGGGCCTGGGGAGAGGACGTTAGTAGCTGGGCAGTACGTCGCTGTTTCAGGCGCACAGGAGTGCACAGGAGGTCGGTCGTACAGATTCGCCTTTTCGCCGCTCGTGCGGTTTTACTGCTGGTTTCGCAGACATGGCTATGGTGTGTGTGGTCTCAGTCGTGGCGAGGCGCCGGGCGATTGGGAGACTTCGGTGCTATGGAGTGAGCAACATGGGGGAGTGCGATCCGGGCGCAGCTGTTTATTGCGGTATTCGAGGAGTCATGGATGCAGCTGTGGATGGAGAGAGAGTTGAAATGGTGGAGGTTGTCAACGTTGGTGGTGAGAACGAACCAGGGATGGCGGGAAAGCAGATCAGCGGTGTCCTTTATAGGCTGTCGAGGGGAGAGACATAGACGGCGATGGGGGGGAGGGAGGTTGAGGAGGATCAAGTATGACTCTTTTGTTCAGTCACAGCAAAGTCAGGCATTGGGTCACGCACGCGCACAGCCTTACGGGGCAGGAAGGAAAGAGCGGTCATTGACGTGGTCGCAAGGGAAGGTGCAGTCCAGTGTGGAATTGGAAGCACGTAGAACAGGCACAAGTTTGTGTCGGCCGGCGAGCAAGTCGAATAATGGGGGCAGCCTGGCGAATGAGTAATTCGGCAGAGGTTTGGGTGGGAAGCAGAAGGCAGACGTAGGGGACGGTTACCCGCTTTGCGGGGGTTCGTCCAGCACAATGTCCAGCGCATTCAGCCCTCTTTCTTATCGATAAGAGAAACTATAAATGGGGCCACGCCAGGCTGTTGAATGTGAGAATGTCACTGATGCCAACATCTCTTATTGTTGCTCATGCGGCGATGAGATATCGAGAGCCAACAGACGATGCGAACAGCACATGCCACAGCACAATGCAAATCTGCAATCGTCTGGTTCCTAGTTTCGTTGAGAATTGGTTTTTAAAAATGAATTGGCAGTTAATAGTTACGGGTTCCGTTCAAAGTGATTGTTTACGATGCAAACGAAAAGTATGTTTTAAAATGTTTTGTTATTCATTTTTGATAATAAAAAGTAGAATGCAATGTCCTGTTAGTTTTCCAGGAAGCCTCCCATGTCAAATCCAAAAACGCCCACTGTCCTTCCTTTTTCGGGGACAAGTATGCTCAAGCTGTGCATTTTTCATTGTTTTTTTCTCAACAACTCCCAAGTGTGGTATATGTATAAAACGGCTTTTCCAATCCAGACGCGCCTCAAAGAGAAAACAAAACATAAAAACAAAAACAAAAAAACAATCGTGGTCAAATAACCATGGCCAAATATAAATGTGTACAGTGAAATAGAAGTAAGGGCTGTTGGCTGTCTACTGTCGCTCGCTTCGTGAGAGAAATGAAGAAGGAATAAAGACAAAGAAAAGAAAAGGGTATTAAGTGCGAGGAAGCATGGGTATGCTAGTAAGGTGGACCTCCGCGTGGCAGGGCTCACGTCCGGACACCGTCGAGCGGCTCGATGTAGTCCGGCAGCGCGTCCGGCCCGCCTCGGATCTCCTCGTTATAGGACGGCGGGCTCGGCGGCACGTCCTGGTAGATGGGCGGGGCCTCGTTGTCCCACGAAACACCAATGCCGCCGCGCTGCGTCAGAATGTCGGTAAAGTGCATGCGCAGGATGCGGCCGACGCCCGTCTGCGTCACCATGGACGGCTTGTTGGCCGGGGCCCATTCTTGCGACACGACCATCTCGAGCATCAGCTGGTGCGTGACCTCGGTGCCGTCGCGCGTGTGCGTGTCACACGAGTACTTGGCGTGCTTGCCGAGCATGTAGTCGAGCTCGAGCTCGACGCTGGCGTCGTCGGGCCCGCTGTAGTTGCTCTTCCAGCCGCCCAGCAGCGTCTTCTCGCCAATCACGCGCGTGTCGGAGCGCGGGACGCCCTTGGTTGCTGGCGCAGCGTCCTCGCCGGCCGGCGGCGGCGGCGCGTGCTTCTGGCACGCCGGGGCGATCGACTTGGTCGTCTCCTCGAGACGCCAGGTCAGCTTCTTGAGCTTCCAGAACTCGAGCGTCTTGGACTTGGCGTTGAGGCGGGCGACCCCGTCGATGCGCAGCGACAGCGTGTTCTGGCCAATGGGGTAGATGACTTGCGGGAAGTGCACGCTGGCCTTGATGTTGGTGGGCGGGAAGATCCGCACGGAGTGGTGCGGCAGCTCGGGCGCGGGCAGCGAGCGCTTGACGTCAAACAGCTTCTCGAGCTTGACGGGCAGGCCCGTGCCGGCCTGCGGCGTGGCCTCAGCGTGGAATTCGTAAGCAATGGACACCAACTGGCCGTCCATGCTGGCGGGGAGGTGGCCAGCCAAAAGCACGGAGAAGGGGAAGCCGTGCTGGCCCTTGGTCAGCGTCATGGGGCCCTGGACAAAGGACCACTTCTGCAGCTCGGTGTACTGGTGGATGCAGTCGTGGCAGTGCGCGGTGTAGGGCCGCTTCTGGGTGGTGTGGATGTTGAGGGTGGCGGCAAACGAGTCCAGGTGGACGGGCTCGTCGCGGACGGTCAGAAACAGCAGGCCGGACACGAGCGCGCCGGTGCTGTTCTCGGCGTCGCCATAGAGCACGATCGGCGGGGACTCGATCTTCCAGTCAAGTGTCAGGTTGGGGTTGGCATGTGACTCGCGGCTGGAGCGGCCAAAGTGCAGCGGGCCGAAAGAGAGGCGGTGGTGGACGCCGTGCTCGGCAGCGGCGGCGGCTTCGCGCCGCTCGGCGGAGGATGAGCGCTGGAGGGACGTCATGGTCTTCATCGTGCCGTGGTGTGACGGCTGCTCAGGTGGTGCTATAACGCCGTGGTGGTGGTGGTCGTCTGCTGATGCGTCGTCGTCGCCAATGGAAGAGGCATACGAAAAGGTGCGCTGGCCGTGCGTGGCGCGGATGGAGGATGAGGAGGAAGTCGAGGAGCGTGGCTTGGGCGAGGGGCGGCGGACGGTGGCCTTCTTGAGGCTGGCGACTTGTGCTTCGAGAGAGGCCGATGGGTTGCGGAGAAAGTTGCTGACCCGGTGTGGCATTTTCTGGGGATGGTATGTTTTTTATTTGGGTGAATTGGGAGGGTAGGAATGGGAAGGAAGGAGGGGGGAAGTAAAAAAATAAAATAAAAGAGGAAGGAGGGGGATCAATAAAAGGGGACCGCGTTATGAGTCGCCCTCACAAAGCCGACCGTTTTCCTTTTTGTCGTCTTTTTCGCAATTCTTTTTTATTCTTTCCTTTTTTTAGTTGCCCGCTTACACGAAATCGACCGGGGTTTGCTGCCAAGAGGGGAAAGAAACGTCGTAATAGAGCGGCGCATAGAAGAGGGGGGGCGTGTGCGAACAGCGAAAAGAGGCACTGGCGCAAAAAGCTTTTTTTCTTTTTCCCTGTAAGAGTGGGGCAAATGTTTGGGCGGCCCTGGCGCGGGCTATGACGACAGGCGAAAGGGAGAAAGGGGAGAATGGCGAAACAGCGAAGGTGCTAGAGACTAGAGTGCGAAATAGCGACCTGCCCAAAACTGGATGGTGGTCGCGAGTTGCACTTGTTTCCGGTGGACAGTGATTGAGAAGGAGCGGGTGTGAAGATCGCGTTTGTTCTTTCCTTTTGAGATCTCGGGTTGTGTTCTTTCCGTTTTGTTGACCGCTTCAATGTCGTCAATGCTAGGAAGGAGCAAAGGAGCTAAATCGCGGAGACGAGACGATGAGATGAGGAGATGCGATCAGAATAGAGCCGAGAACCAAAACAAGGTAAGGGCGGGGCGACGACTCGCAGTTTGCTGTCTCTGTTCAGGTGCGAGTGACCGGCGTATGCAGGTCGAGCCTTGCTCTTACGTGCGAGCGTGCGTGCGGGCCGTGTTGCTGTTGCTCACAAAAAAGCTGGTCGGGTGACCTTTTGGACAACGTTCCACTCTTTTTTTTTGTTACACTTTTTTTTTCTGTGCGTCTTCTCCTCTTTGGCGTCGCGTCTTTCGACCCGTTGACTGGTGTGTGTGGTTCGTCTGGGGAAAGGGAGAAAAGGGAAAGGCGGCGTTCGCGCAGTGTCGCAGAACTCGTACGTCCGGCGGCGGCAAGGGCAATAGTAATTGGGTGTCTGGGCGTCGGGCTCGGTGCCTGCTGGGTGCTGGTTTGCTGGCTTGCTGGCTCGAGTGCGGCGCGCTGCTCAGGCTTTTGATTTCCCCAGAATATCCACACGCTTGGGAGGGCAAGATGGGATCTGTTACCGAAAGCGGCGGTTGGCACGTTCGAGAATGGGTGTCGAGGGCTGGTGGAATGACGTCGAGGATGGTTTGGATGGCGAATTGTCCGAACAAGGTAGGCAGGGGAAGAGTCGAGGAGATTGTAGTGAGGCTGTTTGCGTCTTTAGGTGGCGTAGTGGTGTGGTGGTTGTGGTGGTTTGTGCGTGAAGCTGCAGGCGAGATGGTCGACAGATAGCGCGGTCGAGATGATGCGTGATGTTGGATGCTGGGTCTGGGGTGCGTCGTAACGCTGGTGTCCACAATGGGTATGATGCGGCAAGGCAAAGGAGTAAAATGAGTAAATTGAAGAAAGCAAAAAGTAAATCTCGCGATAGTCAACAAATGAAGAGGTTCAGGACGAAGAAAATCTAGACCGTTGAACAGGGCGGGCCTACGTATTTATTTCACCCTCTATTTTTCTTTTATATGTCTTTCCTTGACGTGCACTTGTACCTTGTATGTGGCCATTGATGTGCTGCAAGGCGTGCCCCAAAAACGTGCCCCGAAAATGGGTGCAGCTTTGTTTTCATCAAGTAATTATGTGTCATGGTTTGCACCCTTCCCGCCCGTTTTGCCCAAGCGGCGGCTCTCCCTTGGCCTCGTTCCTGGGAAAGACGGAACGCTTCAGCGCAACAACGTGCGCTTTTGCTGCCCTTGCGCTTTGCACATCACCCTTTTGCCGGCGGTCCTGCCAGAAGAGCAAAACGGGCTGGACGAGAACGGAGGAAGCCCATTACGTGCGACCAGGATGCGTCTCGCGATCTGACGGGCATTTCCGCTTTGGGACGTGTAGGACGACATGCCCAGAGATATAAAGAAAACAGAGAGGAAATAAAAGAAAATAAAGAAAATGGCAAGTCTGAGTAAGAGCAGCCTCACGAACATTGGCATCGTCACCTTTGAATTAACTCGTCGCCCTTGACGGCCACGCGGCTGATCGTTTCCAGAGTCCAATGAGGAAACCAGCACATTACACAATCCCAATATTACGACTGCCTCGTTCCCCCTCCTCCCTTTGCACAGCTGACCTCGCCATTACAACCACTACTTCACCACTACCACATAGCACCTCCGCTTTCCAGGCAGACCGCCTAAGAAAAGGAGAAAAAGCCAAAACAAAAGACGACAGCAAAAAGAAAACAAAAGGAAGCGAGAAAAACGCAGCCAAGTGGATACGAGTCGGTGCATCGACGGCCAGAACGGGCCTGTGAGTCAGGACAGACCTGGGCCAAGGGGGTGGTTCTCTTGGACTCTTGGGCTCCAAGGTTCTCTTGGGTCGCCATGAGCGGCTGGTGTGAATGGCGCGTATGGCGTGTTCTGCCCGTTCGTGCGCCATTCTCTGGTTGCCAAAGCACGTAAACCACAAGTAAGATAATACGCCCGTATTGGGCCTGTGACCATCTTCGTAAGCCTGGGATATCCGGGTGTCTTGCGCCTCCTGTAGGCAGGAGGGAGCGAGATCGCAGCGGCTAGCCAAGTGGTTCGCAATGGTGGCAGTGATCGCAAGTGGTCTGTGTCGAGTCCAAGGGGGCTGGAGGGGGCATCTCTAGTGTCACGAGTGGAGGGTCGCGGTGGTTCCATTGGCCAATTTTTGCCTGGTTCTGACGAGAGAGAGAGACCGAGGAGTGGTGTGGTGGTCCCTTTTTCGTCTTTGAACGGTCTTCACTTTTTTTTTTGCCTGTCAGCTGGCCTGGCCAGAAGCGGGCTCTGCTCGCGCGCTCGCGCGCCCTTTGCGCAAAGAGGAATGGATGATGCACCTCCGTCATAAGGAGGAAAATTTTTCTTGCCCATCGGCGCTTTGCCCTCCCTGTCATTCTCCAAAAAGGTACCCACAACTAGCCCCTCTTACCCGTGTTAATGACCGTTTTCCCCTTCCACCCCTTGGCCACCCCCTTGTCTGTTGGGTTTTGAACTTTTCTTAGTGTCTACCGAAGACGGAGGGTTGACAGGAGAAACGGTCAACAGCATCGAGATCGACCATGCTCAACAAGATGCGGTTTTGTTTTCACGGCTCGTAAGAAACATCAGATCATGCGGATTTGCCTATGAATTGTGGCACTCTATTACCACTTCGTACGTTGACGGCATGCAACTATATTTTCAGATCATGTCAGGTCATACCTGTGTATCCCTTGTGCAAGGTTTCTCCAAAACACAAGCACAAGTGCAGGAACACCAACAGCGACGAAGCTATGCCCTTCACAGCGTCGCATTTTTTACTTTACTCTGCCCGGATCTGCATTGGCCCGCCAGTGCACACCATGCGTGCATGAAAACTCGAAAAATAAATAAAGAGTCAACGTAAGAGTCGGCGAAGGACGAAGGAACGTGAAAAAGGGCAGCGCGGTCCATCGGAGCGTGTCTCCATGAAGTGTGCTGCACGTAACAAAAAATCATGAGCTAATGAGAGGGACGCAATCCCAAGGGCCAGCTGACCCATCTCTTTTGTCGTGTCTTTGATTCTCCTCCTTTCTGTTTTGCATTGGGTGGCTTGACAACGTGGTGTCCGGGTGATTGGTTGCGAAGAGGGGAAAACGAGGGGAAACAAAGGAGGAGAGCAACAGCACATGTTCTCTGCCTGGAACCACTTGTTGATGCCGCCGCGAAAAAAAACATGGCGAGAGCAGGTTTTTTGGGCCAGACCGCCAGAATGGAAAACGGGAGAACGGCATCGAAATGGAGGGTTACTTGCAACAGAAGGAAATACAAAAAAAACAATAAAAAACAAACGCCATCTTTGCGTTTGGCGTCCCTGTCTGCCAAGAGATTGATTAGATGGGGCGTCCATTTTGAACGGCCAGACTGCACACATCGTCCCACTACAATGCTTTGCGACAGGTGTACTGACTGACACGAACAAAAGAATTGCATTCCGTTTATTTCGGAAGTTGTGGTGTCATGGACTCGTTGTCGTTGAGTAATGAAGAAGCTGGAGCCTCGCGGCTCGGTTGGGCTTGAGAGCTTGGCCTTGGTCCCATGCCCAGCCGCCGTCGCTGCCGTGAATAGAAAGGAAATACGGAGCACGGAGCACTGACAAAGAACCTACCAAGGCACGTGTGCCACCCTCCAGGAGGCAAAACGGGTGCACCGTTTTCACCATCTCCGCGGCTCATCGGAGTATTTACGGTGATCAGCAAGCTTTGACTTGTAGGTATTCGCCTGCCTGTTTCGTCATATTTCATCTTCTGCAGGTCACTTACGATGTTTTGGAAACTTTACGACGATGTGCTGTGTTCAACTTACAACAATACCTCATGACAATGGTTTCTACCAGTGCTTCCAACAACTCACACGACAAAGTACGTAATATCTGCGAGAGTTATTCGGCGTTCCGCCGGGAACTGCGAGCTGAGCTTGGGCCTGCGCGGCTGCCTCATTGCCGGAGCTAGACGAGAAAATAGAAGCAAAAAAAAGAAAACAACGAGGACATGAAAACAAAACGCAACATTTTAGCAAATGGCACAACCAGAAAAAAATCAAAGAGGCAAGTGTACGGAGTAGAAGTCTTCACAAATAGACACGATGTGGAACCTACGACGTAAGAGAGAGTAAGAACAGGCCTTCTAGACCGGGTCGCATGCCAGCATACCGCCCCTTCGTCGCCTTCTTCGCCTTCTTTGGCTTCTTTCGCCTCTGTTCTTTCGTGTCTCCCCGCTCTGGCGTCCTTTTTATGGATGGTCTTGGCGGGACGGTACGGAGACCCAATTTCGCGGTTTCGCTTCTCGCTTCTCGCTTTTCTCACCCATTCGAGCCCATACACCTTTTGTTGTTCAAAATGTCTACTGCCTTCCTATCCGTGATAGCATCGCTGCCGGTTGCCTGCCGTACAGTACGACGCAGGAAAACACACCCCAAGGCTAAGCTATGGCCGTGCCTTTTTTCGTTTGTTGTAATTTTCTCGGCCGACAATGGCATCCTTTTTGACATGAGTCTGTGCCTGTCGTCATTCTTTGCCGGCCGGGACACTCCAAGCTATCAGATTATTAGGTAATTTTGCAGGGAAGACGCGAAATTTCGTGCTGCGAATAACGGACTTCAACGACTGCATGGCAACATAGACGAAGGAAGCCGGCGTGGAAAATGAAAAAAATTAAAAATTATCAGATCTAGCTCAGGGATCGGACCTCGCAAAGGGCAGCCCTGACGAGTTCCGATCCGGAATCAGCATTGAAAAATTTCAACTGAAAATTTCAATCTACGAGCACGATGGAGTGGATGCTATGCCCCCTGGGAACTTGCTCACCGTTTCTTTTTTGTTAGTCCGCCCACTCGTTTTGTAGTGATGGGGAACGTGAACATTGGATCGTGAATGTGAACGGTTGTCCAGAACCTTGATGAAAAATTGTGAATGCTACTTGTCCTCAAAGAGGCTCAAAGAGGGAGAGAAACGAAGCTGTCAGAAGTGAGCTGAGCAACGACTGGATCCACAGAGACTGGAATAGAAAAAAAGCGGCTGGACGCGGCGACGGAAAGCAGAGGGACAGACTCAGACTCAGACTCAGACCAGACCAGGCCTAGGTAAGGTAGCTGTGAAAATTGGTAAGATACGACAGAAAGCAAAACAAAAAATTACCAAAGACGGCAATTTTCACCACGAACCCAGTCTCGTATCCTCCCTCCGTTCACTCTGTTGTTTGCTTCCGTTTTCTCTCAGCACCCTCTCGTATTTTTTGCCTCCTCCACATACTAGGCAACGTTCCACTTCTACCCATCGCCATCTCCATCTTTTGCCGCGTCTTTCCTTTTCTCTGTTCACACTCCCCCATTCCACTCTGTCCACCTTTCCCGCCTGTCTCCATCTTCCATCGTCTAATTTTATTATGACTTCTAGAACGTCAAAGGTAAGCCAATGGCAAAAGTACGGTGAATGGCAAAATATGGTGGTCCTCCTTCCCGATACGGTGTGCCTTCCGTTCGTGAGAAAGAAAAAGAAGAAAAGTTTTCGCCCTGTTTCGCCGTAATTTCTAGCAGTTTCTTCAATGGCAAAATGGCAAACGGCGACCAACACCTAAATTACCTACAACAGGAAAAAAGGCCATCGGCGTTACGAGAGAGAAACGTGAAAAGGCCCGTCTCGACTTGCCCTTTTCGGCCAAGGTTCTCCAAGGCTCCACCGTTTTGCCTTGGCTCATCGGAGGTCGCCGGTGCGGGCGACCTGTCCGGTCTAGCCCGCCGCCTTACAAGAACGGCGAGCAGCCAAAACGTTCACCATACTGAGTACTTGACGTCGCACGTAAACAATGAGTAGGCGAGGCTGATGGAAGTGGCCGATGATTTGGTAATGGAAACTCACGATGGTTTTTGGGTCCAATTTTTGGTCCATTTTGCCTCCTTTTTTCACTTGATTTTTTGCGGACGTTTCGCCGCCAGTTTCTCCTTCCTCCTAGTTTGGCTTTGTATGACACAGAACTCCGTACTTTGTACGTGCAACACGGACATGCTCTGACAGCTGATCGTGAACGGCCGGCGGAGATAGGTCGCTAGATGCTCGGCACCGCCTTAGTTACGTGTACCATGGCATTGTACAACATGTTAATGTTCTAAATGTCCGGTCTCGTACCCCGTTTGCCTTCGTTTCCTTTTCCACCGTCCCGCTTGTGAACGCTTGTGAACACCCAGACGGCGAGGCCCGCGTGCGTCTGACTGGAGCGGCTCACCCGCGGCCGCCTGTCTAGACTGGCCTGGCCTCTTGCGGAGCGACAGGTCCACCGGGTCATCGACCTTCCTCCCAACGGCCGGCTCCTAGTCCCGTTCTTATTTCCTTCGTTTCCTTTCGTTTCCTTCCGTTGAGTCTTTTGTCTCCAGGATATTTTCTTCTAGAAGTACTCCGTATGTACCCCAGATCGGATCGCTACGCACGTAGTCGCCCGTAGTGGTGTCTCCGGTTCTCATCCGTCGTCCCCAATGGTCGCACCCGTACACCACTTCGACCACGCCCAGGCTGCGTAGCTCGCCGTTGGCCGATGACTCTGGGGTTAACCTCCTGCTGTCATCCCCTGCTGCCACGACCCCTGTCTGGTTGCTGCAGACCATGGCGTGGCGGTCGCAGTTGGTCTCGCCCAATGGCATCTTGCACGGATGTTGGCGTGTCTGCTGCTCACTTATATGGGGCTTTTGTGTAACCATTGCTTGGGGGTGTGCGACAGCCCTAGGAAAACGGCGCGCCCACCGATTGCAACGGACCGAATGACAGCGAGAAGATGGTTTCTGCAAGGTGCATGCCACCACCCACTAAGAAGGATCGATGATAATAGTAAATGGTCGCATCTGTCGTCAACCCGTGAGATCATATTGTGTGGTAAAGAGGTTGTATGCTAGATATGTGCCACAACGGTGGCATTGGGCACTGGCATCCGACGGGAGGCTTGCTTGGGGACGGAGGTCTGAATCGATGCGTAAGCTACTCCGAAAGTCGCGAACTGTGACAGCCATTGGGACCAAGCCCGTCATCGTCCCGCATGATGCACCCCCGTCTCACATCCCCTAGAGAAACGAGGACATACGAAGTGTACCGTCGGCTTCCGTTGGTTTTTGGAACCGTGAAGATGCCAGGGAATGGTCGGATGTCGGGTAGATGCAGATTGTCCTCTTAGGTATCGCCTCGGCGGCATCTCTTGGCTTCGTCCGAGGTCAAGACTCGATGTCAAGGCCAATGCCTTCTTCCTTTGGCATGGCATGCCGTATGGCTGGCAAACGGTCTGGTGGAGCTGTGAGCACCCTTTCCAGAGAATGTTTCCAGAGAATGCACGACGGTCCGCCCACCCGCCCAGAGCTCTAGATCTTGTAGCCCATCAGCTTCATGTAGCCGCCGGCAACCGCTAGGCTCGGCACCGCCCACACCAAGTCCAGCTCAATCACCGCCCACACCCACAGACAGCCGATCGGCGGCGCCTGTTTTAGGACGGCAATGTAGCTGTACTCGTTGGTGATGTGGACCAGGTAGCAGCCCGTCACCGAGCTGGTGATAAAAAACAGAATCTGGCGCAGCGGGTCTTGCACACGGCTCGGCAAGCCGGGCAGCAGGCGCGGATCAGACGGGTGGCGGTGGAGGTTGTAGAAGATCAGCGCAAAGACGCCGAGGGCCTGGAGGGAGCGCTTGATGACGACGTGCCACTCGATCTCGACGGCGTACTGGTTTTGGACGAGCACGTCGAGGGTGAAGTGCAGCATGGCGAGGCTGACGCACCATAGGAGGGTGTCGAGGATGCGCTCGGCCCGCGGCGAGATGGTGGCCTCGTCGTCGTCGTCGTCGTCGTCCTTTTCGTCGTCGTCCTCGCTCTCGCTGGCGTCGGCCTTTCCTGCATTTGCTGGCACCCCCCTCTCCTTGTTGAGCTGCTTCTGCCGGGCGTCGGCCTGCTGGAACAGGTTCTGCTCGCCGGCAAAGTCGAGCAGGGTCTTGCCCTTGGGTGCCGAGCGGTCCGGCTGCACGAGCGTGATGCCGGCGGCGTCAATGTCAGCGGCGGCCTTGGACGCAGCCGCCCTCTCCCTGCGCGTCTTGGCCATGCTCGAAGATACAAGGGTGAGTAGGGAAGAAGGGGATGTGGTCGGAATAGGCTTATTGTACCAAATTAAGCCGGAGGTGAATAGAAGCTATCGAAGAAGCTCCTGTCGTGGTGGTTGCCAATTCTCGGACAGCTTGGAAACACGTGTAGACTTTCTGGCAGAACAGAACACGCGCCCGATAATCCTACGGGCGTACGAAGGAACTATTACCAGGGAACAGCGGACCGCGTCAATGCACGGCCACGCCAAAAAGGAAGGCGCGCTTGGCCGACCCTCCTGCCCCCTGCAAGATATTTCCTCGTGTGCCCCCAAACCGGGAATTTTGGGGTGGTTTGGGGCGCCAGCTATGAAATCATGCGGCGCTGGAGCGGGTCTTAGCGTCAAATGGGCAAGCTGTCTTTGCTGTCTTTGCTGTCTTGTGCCTCCTTGTGCCTGACGCTGTAATTAAACCCCCTCCTCGCGCCGCTGCAGAACCACGGTATCGCAGCTGGCCGTCGCTTGTGACTTGAAAAGGAGGGGGCAGATACTTGAGATACTAATAAGATACAGTGTGGTAACAGAAAACGACCGAGACGCGGGCCCCAACAAAATTAGCTGCGCAAAGCAGAATGGGGGCGAGTTAATTACACGTAAAATACACAGATTTGCTGGTCCGTCTCTTCTCTGGTCTCTCCTTATTTCTCGTCGCGGACCGAACTGTACCTCACTGACCAGGGGGCTTTTGATTCCGTTTTCTAGGCCAGGTGGCATTATCGTGTTTCGGTCCAGAGAACGCTGTCGTTGTATACACGCCCGCGCCTTCCTTCGCACGAGACCACCTGTCCACGATCGCGCCTGCCTTTTTCGCTTCTTTGTCGCAACCCCCATTGCCGCAATTGTCGCGTGCGCAAACGACAAGCGACGTTCTAATCACCACTCGACCTCCTTTTGCTCTTCGACTGCCTCCTCTTCCTCCCACGACACCTCCCACGTCTACCCCCCCTCCCCCCCCCTCCACGATGAGCCTCCTCACGCTGCTCGGCACGCTCGTCGTGCTCGTCCCCGTCCTCTACATGTACACCGTCGCCGTCGTCGCCGGGCGGTTTCCGACCCTGCGCAACAAGCGCATCTGCCTGCTCATTGCCCACCCGGACGACGAGGCCATGTTCTTTGCGCCTTCCATCCTCGCCCTCACGCGCCCCGAGACGGGCAACCACGTCAAAATCCTGTGCCTCAGCAGCGGCAACGCCGCGGGGCTCGGCGAGACGCGCAAGCGCGAGCTAGTGAAGAGCGCCATGACGCTGGGGTTGCGCCACGAGGACGACGTGTTTGTCGTCGACAGCCCCGACTTCCCGGACAGCATGACGACCGAGTGGGACAGCCAGACCATTGCGACGCTGCTCGCGAGCGCGTTCACGCCGCCGCTCCCGGGGGCTGCTGCGGCGAAAAAGTCGGCCGACCACCCGCCCGCCGCCACCATCGACGTCCTCCTCACGTTTGACGACCACGGCGTCTCGGGCCACCGCAACCACGTCTCCCTCTACCGCGGCGCGCGCCGGTTCGTCGCCACCCTCGTCCAGGGCAAGCCCGGGTGGCGCCCGCCCGTCGACCTGTACACGCTGACGACGGTGTCGCTGGCGCGCAAGTACACGTGGGTCTTTGACCTGGTGCCGACGCTGGTGTCCTGGGGTCTGCGGCTGCGCGCGGCGGGCATGAGCATTGCCAAGGCCAAGGAGCACCCGGCGGCGCTGGTGTTTCTCGCGGACCTGAACCCCACGGCAGCGGCCGGTGGGCTGGGCACGGCGTGGCGGGCGATGACGACGGCGCACCAGAGCCAGATGGTGTGGTTCCGCTATGGGTGGATTGCCCTGAGCCGGTACATGGTCATGAACGACCTGCGGCTGGAGGGCAACTTTGGCCAGGCCGACCTGAAGAAGCCATGAGGGAAGGACGCCGACGTGTTCCTCACAGGAGGACGGAGTCCGCATACGACCAGCATCGAGACGGTCGTCGACGAAGACCGAAACAAAACAACAAAAAAAAACGAACAAAAACGACAAAAAAACAAACAATAAACGAATTTACGACTTTCCAAATTACTACAACACCGTTTCATCAACACATAATAATCGCATAATGTGGTCCTGCCTTGAAAGCATTGCAGGCTGGAGAAGATAGGAGGAGGAAGCAGGAAGATAGGTGAACGGGCAGCGGATTTCATGTGTCTGGGCCAGGGACCATTGCATTGTCAGGCGGCCCTATGTTAATATTTCCTTGCGTCATATTTTGTACACCAGAATGTATCATTTCGGGGGCATCCCGCGTGGCGACCTGTATATACCGAAAGGAGCAATAGGGACATAAGACAACAATCACTTCGATTTTTATCTAAACAAAACTTCAAATAAAACACAATATAAATTCAAATAATCTAAACAGATCGTATATGACAGCATGCAAACAAAGACAAGTCTTTACGCAAACTCCCGGATCAGTGAGTCCCGATGCTTGCTGAGCGCTCCCGTGTGGTTCACCAGGCGGTTGGGGATGGCCCGCTGCCGCATGACGACGCGCCGCAGGTCGGCGTCACGGACCAGGTGCCGGTCGTACCACCGCAGTTGCTCGGGCGTCAAGACGTTTCCGAACTTGTCGACCACGGAGTCGTTGGCGATGTTGTCAATGTCGATTTTGATTTTGTACTCTTCCATCGAGTCCGTGGCAGCCCCGGCAGTCGCCTGCAGACCGGACCCCTTGGCGATGTCTTTGGTGATGGCGGATCCAGAAAAGAACTCGGTGTCAAAGTCGTCCACGGGTGGTGGGTGGCCGCTCGGGTCGTCCTCGTCCAGCTCGCTCAGATCTCTGAACCGGAATCGGGCCGAGGGTCTGATTGCGGGCATCTTGTACGCAATCTTTTCCGACACGAGCTTCGAGTGGTTGTGCGGCTCGCGCAGCGTCACCGAGCCCGTCGGCGTGGGGTACCACGTGTAGCGCTGGACAAACGGCCGGAACTCGTCAATGACTTTGGGGATGAGGCGTGCCAGGAGCTCGCCGCCGGGTTCGGCGCGGGCGCCGTTCTTGAAGATGCGCAGGCACCACGAGTGGAAGTAGTACCACATGCGCCACTTTTCAGCGATGACACGCTGCAGGTGCAAGGCCGCCGCGCCGCGGTCCCTGTGCCCTAGGGTGCGGGTCTCGGCGACCAGCTGCATCGCTTCCTCTTGCTTGCGCAGCTGTGCCTGGTAGAGCGGCTTGAGCTGCCGCATGAGCTGGAGCGCCGGGAGGATCGACGTGTCGTTGTTGAGCATGGACTTGATCAGGATGTTGTACTGCTCAAAGCCAGGCTTCACGTTGTACGGCGCCGCCGTCATGGCGTTCCAGATCGCTTTGACGGTGCCGGGCGGCGTTTTGCGCCACGGAAACCCGGCGATGGCCCACTCTCGGTCGACCTGCGGCGAGGACAGCGCATAGGCCCAGTTCAGGAGGTCAAACCAGGTCCGGTCCGGGATCTTGATCTGGTACTCGTGCGACAAGTGGGTCATCACCTGGAGGGCCAAATCGACCTTGTTGTTGCAGCAGTAGGCCTGCACAACAGCGTCGAGAAGCACGGTCGAAGGGTACAAGGGCGAGGACAGCGGGATGACCGTGCTCCCTTCCACGTTGTACGCATTGGTTTTCGGGATGCGCGTGACGTGCACACCCCATTTCAATGCGAGGATGTCGCCGATGATGCGAACCGAGGCATTGCGACCAAAGCCGACAATCGCCGCGGCCGGGACGCGCTCGTCGTGTCCGTGGCCCTGCCGGAATGCCTTGGTGTAGACCTTCATCAGTGGTTTTCTTCTTCGCAGGACGCGCGTTAGATGCTCGGCACGGTCCGGAGAATTGCTGTTCTGGCCGAAGCGATGCATCATGCCCTTCTCGGCGCGGATGCGGATGCGTTCGAGGTGGTAGAGCCGGGAGTTGTGCATGATCATCTTCTGCCGGTGGAGATTGACGGCCTGCACACGCATGCGTACGGGATCGTGCTGCACGTACAGGCTTTCGGTCAGAAACCGCGCCCGGATAAACTCGGCGTAAAGCTCATCATGGCGCATGGACATGTATCCAGACGTGATCATGTCCTTCCAGATGCGTTTGGCTTTGTCTGTGTCCGAGGCCGCACCGGCGGCACGCATCAACACGATGTAGTCGTTGAGCAGGAGGGTGCCGCTCTCGCCCAAGGCGTCGGCCCGCAGAGCACAAATTGACAACAGAGTGTGCAACAGGCGCGAATACAAAATGCGAATGCCGAAAATGTTGACACCGGCTCCGAGGGGTGTCAGCTGAGCCATGCTAGGCGAGACGGCAATGTCGGCAAGCGCGTCAATCTTCTTGGACACAACAAAGGGGTCGAGCATGCGCAGCACCTCGGCGAAGACAACGGGAGGGAGACGGGCGATGGCTTCTGCCCGGGCTGTCCTCTCCCCCGCCACCTGTGTCTCGTCGACGTAGTGTTGACGGCCGTTTCGACCGCTGGGGTCAGCGCTGAGTGCAACGACCGGGTTTGTCAGCCAGTTATAGAGGCTGTTGGTGTCTTTGGCGCGCATGGCCTGGAGGATGAAGTCGAGGCGTTGATCGGATGTCGTCAGTCGAACCGCGTGCTCACGCGACGCCGTCATCGCGGACTCGGTCGTCGTGGTGGCCTCGGAACGCCTTTTGGGAGGTCGTGGGTTTGGTATAGCGAGGAGTATATTGCGCAATACCATGACCTCGTCTTCCGGCCTGACCTCTTGTAATGGAGGTACTATTCTGGTTTCTCGACGGACTGTTGCATCAGCCAATGCAGCCCACGATGAGGAGGAGTCCGAGACATGGTTCGCAAACGATCGTCGACTCGTCCGGTCGAGACGGTTTTTGAGAATGCGCGACGTCGTGCCTCGAGGAGGGCTCGGTAGAATGCCAATACGCGATCGTAGGGCCGCCGGGGCCCAGGCTGCGGCGTTCATCGCGAAATGGAGATGTTGCTGTCGTCCTGTTTTTTATTTGTCGAGAGGATGCAGCTTCAATGTGACATGTGTCGGAAGAAATGGCTCACACTTTCTCTACGGCAAGGGGAAAAGGGGGGGAAGACTGACACCCCAAATACGACATCTGCTGGGCAATATTGTCCCCCCGAGTTGGACGGCACACCCAGGAGGGCAGGCGAGCAGCCAGCCAGCCAGGGAAGGTGCAGGTGCACACGCATGTTCCTCGGTGGCTCCTTCCTCCCCCTAAAGTCTGGGGAAACGGGGAAGGCCAATTCCTTAGGCGCCGTTTCCCCCGTACTTTTGGTGTCCTTGGTGCGCATTTCCCCCTCTTTTGGCGTCGCCAGTGGGTACGATCAGCCCCCTGTGTAAGTCGTTTTCCACGCCAATGTCCCCTGTTTTGGTCGCTGGAACGACTTGCGAAAAGAGGAGTCGAAGTGCAAATGGGTCCAGTGGTCCAGTGGGAACAAACGGAAATGCTGCCAAGCAGGCGTTTTGACAAGCAGCGAGAGAAATAGCGTCGGGCTTATGCTTTGCATTCGAGAAGAGTGGAGCATTTTTGTCGCGCCTGTTTGTTCTCGGGCTCTAGGGCGGTCATATATTTCTCCGCCGCCGAAGGCTTTCGAGGAGCTACAGCCAGGACGCGGCCCCTCTACTGCAATTGCTGGACCCCACTAAATCTAGGTGCTGGACGATCGCGAAAACCCAATCGCTCACTACAACCAAGCTTTACTCTACGCTGACGTATTGCTCACCGTCCCCCTCCCAATCCACGACCACCGAGCCCAACTGCGACGACCTCTAACCCGGCGAACCATCTACCATCTACCAGCCCCCCGTCAAACACGCACAGACCATGGCCGACGACGCGTCCGACGCAGGCCCGGTCTCGGAGCCGCTCGACCTGGTGAAGCTGCTGCTCGACGAGCTGGTGTTTGTCAAGCTGCGCGGCGACCGCGAGCTCAAGGGGCGGCTACACGTAGGTTCAACGGGCGCACAGATATACACAGGCTCGTGACAACTACCCCGAGCGCTGCTAACGCGCGTTACAGGCCTACGATAGCCATTGCAACCTCGTGCTGGGCGACGTCGAGGAGACTATCTACGTGACGGAGGAAGACGACGACGAGGAGGAGAGCCCAGACGTCCGGGTGCGTATTTGACACTGTACCCAAAACTGAGAGACCTGTGGGACCTTTGCTGACCGTTTCTTATTTTGCAACAGACTGTGAGCCGGAAGTCAGAGATGCTCTTTGTGCGCGGTATGTTGTTCACGCCAATCCCCGTGGTTTTCGCCCGACTATAACCTGCGACCGAACGTTTTTCTAACTGTTCTTCTCATAGGTGACTCGGTTGTCCTGATATCACCAGTACCGCAATGAGCGCGCGGACGATAGCAAACGGCATTACATAGAAACGAGGCGACAGGAGAAGCGCATACCCTTCCACTATACGTGTCCTATACGACGCATCCTCCAACCAAACGAAGGCGTTGGAACAAAAAACGAAAGGCCCGACGACATTGAGACTGGGCCCAGGAAGCATCCCGGAACCACCACGAATGCTCAGGCAGTCGGCATTGGAATAGGAGGAGATATCCTCGCAACAATGCGACCATCACATTTGATTTTAAGCGACTCAAAACCGCACCTAATAGCGGCCCAATAAAATATATCATTTTTTTTGTTCGACGTACTGAATCGATACAAACAAGACGAAGCAACTGTGAACAATAAAACCGAAGGAGGGGACAAGAACATGACACCATCATTACTGGGTTTTCCCTTCCCACCCCGAACAAAACACCAACAATACTGTCTCGGTGACGAGCTCCTAATGCAACGCCATTGTTCTTGCAAAAAACGAACGTATGTGATCCGGTAAAAAGAAAGTCAAAGAATAGCACGAAAATATAAATCAAATCAAAAACAAGAAAGTAGTGCTGTGTGGCAGGACAAAAGTTGGGAGACGTAAAAGTCATAAAGGGGACGAAATGAACCAAATCCAACGCAGGTAAATGAGAAAATAGGAAAATAAAGTAATCCAAAATAGAAAGTATATCTTCAAAACAGGCCTCATCAAGGAACAGGTACGAGGCTTTGGGAAGCTCCGAGGGGGGGCGTCATTCAGCCGGCGGCGGTGGCTGGGACGGACCCGGTGCTCCGGCAGCCGGTGTTGGTGGTGCGCTATCCGAAGCCGACTTGGAGGACTTGGATGACTTGGAGCCACCATGACGGCGCCGTCTATGGCGACGCTTCTTGCGGCCGCGAAAGCGAATGGAATAGCGGTACCGATACATGAAGGCAACCACAGCAACCACAAAAAGAGTCAAGAAAACAGATACAACGACGGCGATCGTGACGTTGGTTGACTGTGAGCTTTGCCGCTTGGCCAAAACACCGAACGAAGTATTCTTTCTGTTGCCGTCACCACGGTCGCCTATGTCCTGTTTTGCGTACCCGCAGAGTGTTTGTATGGCTGACCAAAACCGTTCGGCTGTGGCTGCAGCAAGCCCAACTACTGGCCCGTTCGTGGCTACATGGTTGCCGGAGGTCGGGGGGGAGGTGGAGGATGAGACCAAAACTGACGCTGAGTGCGGCAGCAAAGGAGAGACGGAGCGCTCTGAAGATGGAATGTACATCTAAACGCGCGATTGGAGGTTCCGGATGCGGATAGTAGACCGACGAAGATGTGCAAATGGCAAGATCCGAAGAGAGGCACACTTGATGTAGGTGGCCAGGAGTAGAAGGGGCAATGGAGGGTATGGTCAACCGAGAAGGGCGGGAACCGGGCGTTGGGGTCCGACTGCTGGTGAGGCCGATTGGGTGGTCGAGGTATAATATGAAATAGCGATGTCGGATAGAAACGGACAGTCGACTGGCAGAGAATTTGACGGGAGCCAAACACTACAGCTGAATATATGCAGTATTAGCTATGGCCACGATGAAAGTAACGGGCGAGGGCTGGGGAGTTGGTTGGTGGTGAATATCAACGATGTCAAACTGAACACAAACAGAAATGATGAAGCCCAAAGAGAGAACCGAAAGAGGGAGAAAAGGAGAGAAAACAGAAGCAGAGACAACAAAAAGCAAACCTTATGCAGGGCGGCGGAGACGACGAGGATATATCGCATGGAAAGGACGCAGGAGAGCCTTTGACCTCGCAGTGTGGGGGTGACAGCGAAACGTTTGTATTTGCGCATCTCGTCGGCGCCGGCGCTTTCCTGCTTCATCGTATGGAAGGGGCACGAGAAGGGGGGGGAAGGCGTGAGAGATGCAAATGAAGGGGCTGGCACATTAGAGTAAGAAAGCAAACAAAATCAAACAACTGGCTGCATTGGTAGAGAAGGATGTGTTCTCCACATCACGGCAGGACGTGCAGCGAACGAGGAGAAAACGGAGTGGGAAAGAAGCATGCGGTGCGACCATTGCGGGCGCTTTCTCGATGTTGGTGGAGACGCCGTGCAAACGCACGTCGGTGGATTGTCCGTTGCAGCCACCAGGAAGGGAATTACAGGAAGAACAGCCGGACAGACAGCAGAGAGTGACAAAGAGCGTGCAATCATCCAGATGCAACACATACTGCAGCAATAAAATGTACAACGCAGGCCACCACGAGATACGTCGGCTGTGCCGGGGGCCGTGAAACTCTCTCATTTGCTTGTTCCTGTCTCTGCCTTCCCTTCCTTTTTCCGCCACTGTGTAATCTACATACTGCAGCGGCTGCATACAGCGGTGCGTACACAGTAGGATGCATTGGAAAGATGGTGCAAACATATGTGGAGGAGGCGGGCTTGATACATTGGACCGGGCCTGGTCTGCCCTGGCCTGGCCTCGCACGTTGGGCTTGGGATTGCTTTTGTGTTCGGTTTTTGGCTTGCGTTGGACATCTTAGGTTCGACGGCACACAACGCAGTGCTCTGAAGATGATAGACTTGAAGAAGGCTTGCCTAGGTTTAGAGAAACTGTCAGTAGGAGAACACTCACGAGATCCGTAAAATGGGGGCAAAGCGAAGCAGGAACCAGTAGGAGAAATCAACCCTGCGCGGCCGCTTAGGATAATCCCAAAGAGGTGCCACAAAAGCAGGGCGCGGTGTTAATTCGAGGTGTGAGTGTCAAGAAACGGCCATGCGGCATTAGCGTTGGGCAGCTGCACACTTTTGCAAACGCATCGACGGCAGAGTGCATGCGGCTTGGGAACTTGGGAACTAGATATCGCCAATCCTACGGGGCGGATAAATTGGGGAGAGAATAGCAGTGAAATCCATACGGAGTATATGTGTCAATGGAGTTGAAATAGGAATTGAGGAGGAGAAAGTAGTTACTAACCTTGTGGTTCTGGAAACTTGAGACGAACGGCCAAGCGAAAGCGAATCCTGTTGTGCTGTCGAAGACAATTGGCGTGGATCATGAAAGGACTTGGGACCAGGACAATAAAGAGGGAGAAGGGGAAACGGGAAATATGATCTATGTAGCTTTAATGACGAAGAATAAATGCTTTTGGGAAGGAGCAAGGATCGTGTCTGCTGTGGCTTCCTAAAGAGTGTGGCAATAGTGTTGTTGGCGAAAAGGGCAGGAACTGATCAAAATCACGATAATTCGGAAGTAGCGACACGGACTGTGTCCGCGAGCAAACGGCAAGAGCAGCCGAGAAGAGAAAGACCAGAGGACCTTCTCCAGAAGAAGGTAGAATCGCGGTGCAGCTTGTCTCTTCATTTTTAATCAAAAGAACATATCTTGCTTTTTTGCCTCATGCAGGGAGCTCAAGGAGTCCAGCCTGATCGGGGCCTAACGGCAGCAATACGACCTCGTGCTGCACAGCGACAGCCACTCAACGGCCACCGCCTCGTTCTGCGCAAATATCACAAAAAGAGACACAGAAAGAGACAATGGACACGGCGGGTCGCAAAGACAATTTGTCTCCAGACTTTCTTTTCGCCTCTTCCCCCCACAAATGCGACTGCGGGCCAGCCATGTGTGCTGCGTCGCACGCATCTGCGTCGGAGTCTTGTCCGAGCTTCTCGAGTTCTTGTGCAAATGAGTCCTGCCAGGCCAATCGTTTGACGAATAAAAGCAGCTGTTCGTGTTCGGTTTCTGCAGAGCAAGCGCAGCCTGTAAGATTTGAAGATGAGGTGCTTTGCTGCGGTGCCGCAGTAGCCAATGGCGGTGCTGGCGCAAAAAAAGACAGACACGGTCTGCGAAGTCTTGTCGTATATGATATTTATTTTCTCGGTATATGTCGCGAACATGGTATCGTTTCGAAAAAAAATGAGACTATGTACAAAGAAAAACTCGGCTCATTATATTACACCTTTTCCCTTCCTATCTTCATGTTTGACCACTCAATGGTACACAATACAGTACACGACCGCCACCGCCGCCAGAGCCGGATGCAACTGCACAGCACGGGTGGCCACCGCCGCATTCGTTGATGTCGATGTCGGCTTTGATGTTTTGCTACTGTGGCTTGCCGAGCTAGCCAGCGCCTCACTCGTGGCCATGCTCGAGGCGATGCTGCCCAGGGCCGACCGCGTCACCGCGTCCACAGTGGCCGCGCAGGGCGTGCCAAAGGACGAGGCCACCTCGAGGTCCAACATTGTCGAGCATGTCGTGTACACGGTGCTGGGCGTGTTGCTAGAGTACTCGAAGTTGGTGTAGACTGAGCTTGCCGGGTAGTCGGAGAGGACGGCACCGAATGCGGGGCAGTCGGGCGCCTGGGCCACGTCGGCCGGGATGGACGAGTTGTCGGGCTGGTAAGCTAGCTGCACATCGGACTCGACGCGGAAGAGGATCTCGGCCATCTGGGTGCCGCCGCGGGCGGGGTGGTCGCACAGGTAGGTAAAGTTCCAGACCACGTTGACCTCGAGCTGCACGTGGCTGGTGTAGTTGAGCCTGCTGATCCAGCTGGTCATGTTGGTGTAGCCGATCTGGATGGTGTCGTCCGAGGTGTTGGCAGGAACGAACAGGCCGCTGTCAAGGTCGCTGTACGCGTTGAAGACCCCATCGCTGCTGTAGATGTTCAGGGACCAGACGAAATTGAGTTCGCCGACATTCCGGACCTCGGGCAGGCGCTGGACGTTGATGGCGATGGGGAGGATCTCGGTCTCCTGGTAGGTCTCGTTGCGCGGGAAGATGACATCGACCTCGAGCACGGGCAGGAACGAGTCTGTCGCGTTGCCGCCGGCGCTGCTGGTGGCCGCCACGGACGATGTTGACTGGGCGAGTGCGAAGTCCGAGAACGCGAGGCCGGCGATGCCCGCAAGGCGCATAACGGACGCGACCGCGCGCCGCGACGATAAGAACACCATGATTTCGGTGTCTTTGAGCGGCGTTGACGATGAGGTAGTGAACAGCGCGAGCGTGAATGGTGAGAAGAAACGGAAAGGAAAAGAAGAAGAAGAAAAAATAAGAAAAGGCGTGGTTCGTAGCAAGAGAGCTAATATTAAGTTAAGGACATGCCCCACAGATCGTCACGGCTTGCGCGAACCGCATTGCAAGGGTCATGTTACGACGCAATCACACCGCAGCGAAACAGGCGGTAGGGCAGCGCGACACGAGACTTGAGGGCAAACGAGTTGCTGTGCCGCGATATACTGCGCCGCGATTTACTGCGCCGCGGTTCCAAATGTCCACGACATCGTGTTCAATGTCTTCGGTGACTCTTTGCGATGAGGGGCTGGGAAGAAACACAAGCAACGTACTCCGTAATTAGCTGGTTCTTTGAGGCTCAAAATTCGTGGGTAGGGCAACTTTGAAATCTCATTGAACGGAGTATCGCTCTCGGTCGCTAACCTTTCAGGTGGATTTTGCACCGATGCTGAGAGGCGTAAGTAGGGGGTAATTTCCCTAGCGCCTGGGCGCATTCAGGCAGGAGACAAGCGCCAAACGGAGATCCGGAAACACAATGCAACCCAAAGGGACCAGCAATTTCCGAGGAGACAAAAAGAAGAGAGGGGAAAGACAAGCAGTCGAAGCAGAATGCCTTTTGGTGCCGAGATGCGTTTTCGCGACAAGATATGTGACATAAGCGTCGATACGAGATGGATTGAATTGCAGATTACAAGGTTTACTCCGTACTTAAATGGGTTGAAATAGGGGAAGTAAACAAGTCCTTCCTCGCGTTCTGAGAGTTTTGTGTTTTTTGTGTTAGTCAACTAGAGCCTTCCTAATGCGGCAGGACCACAGCGTCCGCTCTTTCCCTTTCTTTAGCACAGAACTAAAGAAGGAAGGGCCGCCAAAAGCGCGCCTAGCAGGAAGGAGCAGCCATGCCCAATTGAAATCGTCGAGTAATTAGTCTTTCGAGCCCGGAAGAAACAAAAAGTCCATCTTCTTCTTTCTGCACCGTCAACTATCTCCCTGCCGTTCATCGCCAACTTTCCGACACGTTCTTTGTCTGCCGTACTCTTTCCCACGATGCTGTCCGTCGCCGGTAGGCAGCTTTCTGCTCAACCAGCACTTCTAGTCCGGGCATTCAGTGGCTGCATGAAACGGCTTTTGCCCGACCATTCTACATGCACCAGTCTTCCCCGAGCCCCCCACTACCAAGTGGCTGAGTCGAGTGCAGCCTTGCCAGGCAAATTGGCCGAGAAGCGCATTGTTTTGTCACCTCCACTTCCACTTCCCATTCTGTTCCTATCCGTCAACTCGAATGCGAACTGACGAAAATTTAAAGACACCATAGCAGCTTCCAATACAACCTGCATCGAACCGACGATCAACCCCTACAACGATGAAGCTCTTGGATTGCCTAACGAAGCAGATCGAAGAATTCGTGCAGGATGTGCCAGCTTATGCGATCCTGTCCCACACGTGGGAGGCCGGAGAGCTGACGTTCGCGCTCATCAGCCAAGCCAAGGATGCACTTCGCAAAGGCAAGCCCTGCGATGTGACGAAGCGCCAGGGCTGGCGCAAGATCAACTGGGCGTGCGAGCAGGCCATGAAAGACAACATTTACTACGTCTGGGTGGACACCGTCTGCATCGACAAGACCTCGTCCGTCGAGCTATCCGAGGCCATCAACTCCATGTACGCGTATTACCGCAAGGCCGTCGTGTGCTACGTCTACCTATTCGACGTCTGCAACGGAGAAAGCCGCTTGTCTACACCTGGGCACGGTGCCTGCAGCAGCACGCGCATCGTGCCGTTCGAGAAGAGCCGATGGTTCCAGCGCGGCTGGACGCTGCAGGAACTGATTGCCCCGCAAACCATGACCTTTTACGACCACCACTGGGACACGATCACAACCAAGGAGAGTGCGCTCACCTCGCTCGCCAGGATTACGGGGATCGATGAGTTCGTCCTCAACGGCGGCAACCTACGACTTGTCAGCATCGCCCGCATCATGTCATGGGCCGCGCGGCGCACGACAACGCGGGAAGAGGACATGGCCTATTCCCTGCTGGGTCTCTTTGGTATCTCCATGCCGATGCTGTACGGCGAAGGCACCGACGCCTTCCTCCGGCTGCAGACGGTGCTCATCGACACGTACGACGACCAGACCGTGTTTGCCTGGGAGTTTCCGCCGGACAACACGCTTGAATGGGACGGCGTGCTGGCACCGTCGCCGCGTGTGTTTCGCAACTCGGCGTCCATGTCTCCGGCCCGATTTAGATTGGGCGGGCAGCAGTCCAAGCCCATTGCAGTGACCAGCGGCGGCGTCTTTTTCGGCTCGTGCGTCTTTTCTACGCAATCTCAGCATGCGGGCCAGAGTCTTCAGGGCTTCGCTGTGCTTAGCTGTGTGGACATGAAGCAGATCAACTCGATGCAGCCATCCAGTTTGGTAACCATCGACATCGAGTTTACAGACGACACCCGCCGGCGCTGCATACGAAGACGTAACACGCGGCTGCGGGTCAAGGAGGGCCGCAGTCTGCCGGGAATGCAAGATGCCTATGCAAAAGCATCGGGCCCCTACCAGGTATTGGACCGTTCTGCCGAAAAGTACTGCGAAGTGCATGTATGTACGCTACCGACTTGGCCACCCGGGCAAGCGTACACGCGTATTTTCCATACGGCGGCCAAGCACGACACACCGCCGGGCCTGCGTCTCCCTGTCCCTGATTGTGCTTTTATTGTCTATCGAAAAAACACACTCAACCGAGTGCCAAGCGAGGACGAAATCCAAAATACAATTCCCCACCTTGTCATTTTCGTCGTCCACGAACTACACGTGGGCCGAGCCTCGGCATATAAACAAAGGCTTTCCTCGTCGGCCACAACCCCCAACGGATTGCTCCTCGCCGTGCGCTCCTATACGGGATACGCGGCAGTTCGTCACAGCATACACATCAAGGGAGGCGATCTGACAGAGCCGGAGCTGTCGTGCCTCGCCGTCGAGCACCTGGGGCCGGGTCTCCGGCTCAACGCAAACCTCAGCCTGTCGCAGACGGACGGCTCATACTGCTTAGATCTATTTTCGTTCCCCCATGCCATGGACGCGCCTTTCGAATATTCACGATCTGAGGACTGGTTTGAGACGTAACAGTCTATTTCAAGCGGCGCCTTCGCCGCTGCCAGTACGCCAGTGGCACACGTTATACGTTTAGGGCATGGCGGCATGCACAGGGAGGCTTTCCAAAGTACGCGTCGCTAGGTGCAGGTGGTCGCCAAGACTTGACAGCATGCGCAATAGCTCGTTGCGGGCCTCCTCGCGAGCGGCTACGCCCTGCAAGACACGGTCTGTGGGCGCCATTGGCACTGGCGGCAACGTCCGTGGTGCGACATCTGTCGTATGGGCGGCTTGTGTGTTGAGGGCGCCCAGTGTTCCCAGGGTGTCAAACTCAAACGGCGCGTCGTCGATGGTATCCTCGTTGTTATCGTCACCCGACCCGGCACCCGCGGCGTCGTCGAGGTCGATCAAGCTGACTGTCGACACACGGTTTCTTTGGTTTTCCTGTTTGACGCTGGTCGACCACTCTGGTCTGCTTGCAGTACTGGCCATCGGGACCTGACCGCTTACCGGCGACATGGCCGCCATCGGAAACGTCCAGTCTTGTGTTCGATGCCGCATCGCATTCAGGGGAGTTGTGCTAGTGCCGGCTCCCTTGCGGCTAGGTCGAATGGTGTCTTGGTCGACAGTGTCTTGGTCGACAGTGTCCATGTTTCTGCTGCTCGAACCCTGATCCATCACAATGGAGAGGTCCAGATCGATTAGGGACTCCCTGTCCGGCTCATTTGAGTAGCTACCTAGGGGTAGGTCTGACGGCCGTGACGACGACGATGAGGAGGGTTTGTGCTCTAGAATGAGAGCTGGTGGTGGGCGCCGTCCGTAGGTGGCACGAGCTTTTTCGCGATAGCTTGTGAGCGTGTTGGGGTCAAAGACACCTTGCAGCGGCACGGCAGGCAGAGCGCTGCTTTTGTCAGGCGGTCGGCGGCGAAGACGCGACTGGGGGGGAAGTGATGGTGATAATGTCGGCGGCAGGGGTGGCAGAGGTTTTGGCGTGGGTGGCAGAGACGGGCTCCTATCGAGGGAGATGCCATAAGCCGCGTACACGGCGAGCGTGTTGGCCTCATAGTCGAGCGAGAACGAGTCTCCAGGGTCGTCGTCGTCGTCGTCATCATCATCGTCATTGACGCTGTACGGGGTTCTGCGGGCTGTGTCCTCACCATCGCTGTCATCGTCAAAATCCCAGTCCGGAAGATGTGCCGCCAGACCCGCATCGGAATCGTTCACTCCCCTCGCACCGCCAGCAGAAAAAAGCGATAGACGACCGCCACCACGGGCCTGCCATAGCCGGTAGGCTGAAAGCAACGTCGACAGAGACGCCGTCGGATGCGAGCCGGCCGTGCCCGCAATATACCGGAATCGCTGCACATGCTCGATGGAGGGCCGCTGTGTGGGGTCGTGTACCATGCAGGCGGCCACGAGCTCTTTGAGACCGTCCGAGTACTGCCTGCCGACGAGGCGCGGACAGTTCTGCTCGAGGTACGCACCGAATGTTGAGAGGTCGAAGTTTCCGCCAGGTCCTGCCATAGTCCGCGTGGCGTTGGGCGGCAGGCCCGTGGCGACCTCGTATGCCATGGAGCCAAACGCCCAGATGTCGACCTCAATACCGTACGCGACGTCTGCGCGGAAGAGCTCGGGCGCCATCCAGTGCAGTGTGCCCGTGACGGTGCGGCGCTTGTCGACGGCCGTCTCGACAAACCCGGCGACGCCAAAGTCGCACAGCTGGACGCGGGATGGCGCTGCTACACCCTTTCTTACTTCCATCTCCATCTCCATCTCTGTGAGGTCGGCGACCAGGACGTTGGCGCACTTGATGTCGCGGTGGATGATGCCCTGGCCGTGTACCCAAAACAGCGCCTCGGCCACCTCGCGCAGGATGGGCACGATCCACTTCTCCGGCAGGTGGCCCGTCGGCCGCATGAGCGTGGCCACGCTGCCGCCGCCGCAGTACTCGGTGATCATCCACACGGTGGCGCCGACGAGCAGCGAGTCGAGCACGGTGTTGATGTTGCGCGCGCCGCTGGCGCCGAGCAGCTGCAGTGTGCGGATTTCTTTGAGGACGTCGCCGAACGTGTCGACGACGGCGGACGGCGGTTGGTGTGGTATTCCATCTGGTGCGTCTTGCTGTTTCTGTGTGGTCTGTGGCGCATTCACGGTGCTGGCAGCACCGGCGTCCGTGGCGGCGGCGTCGCCCTCTTCGATGCTGATGATCTTGACGGCGACGACGACGTCGGTGTCTGTGGCCGTCGCTTTGAAGACGCGCCCAAAGCTGCCCTTGCCAATGAGCTCGGTCAAGACGTACGTTGGCGGCTCGCAGCGGGCGGCCGTGCAGTCGCGCAGGACGGCGGCTTGGGTACGCTGGGCCTCATCGATGGCCTTGGCCCGTGTCTGGGACGGCACAGCAGGCACGGCCAGGCTGCGTCGGCGGTCCATGAGCGTCTACCAGTAAGTAAGGGTGTAGATTTGCGTGTAGTATTGTAGGTATGAACGGTGTTTATGTGAGGGTGTGTGTGGCAGGGCTGTGGTAAGAGCTGGTCGGTGGTAACTGTCGCGATAGTGGCAGTACTAATGGAATTTCTGTCTGCTTTTCTGACAACCAACAGATTGCCCTTGCACACAATAGTGGAATCTCTCTTTCTCATAGGCACCTTTGGTTAGAATGTATGCTTCTTTTTTTCTGTCTTATTTTCTCGTTTTTAATCATTATTGTCCTTCTAAATTTCCCGTGTGTTTTGAATGTCGGTTTCGGGTAGATACATTTCAGATCCGTATGGCACTACAGCGAATGCGTATCGTCTGGGCTGTTTTGTGTCATGCTATAACCGGAGACGCAGGACAGGGGGTGGAAGAAAAGATCATGGATAAATGGCAATACAGAGGTCAACCAGTGTCTACACCAAGTCCGGCAGAATGAAGGACTAAACGAAGGAGCTCAACAACAGCTCGGCACTTCAGACGGGATTGTGCGGGTGGCCAAGAAATGCTTGGTAGAAAACAAATTACAAAACTCAATATCTCGACACAAAATAGGATATCCAAAATCAGCTCAGATACAAAAGTTCAATCTTGTCCCACGCAACACTCGATCATTCCATGCCGTGGCCAGGCAGCTCGGAAAGCCCTATACCAGAGTTAGTGAATGCTGTGATTTGCTTTAGAAAAGAGACGGTCGCCCCCATTCTCTTCACTTACAGCCGTTGGTGTCCTCGGCCACCGTGTCTTTAACGGCGCACTTGTTGGCCGCGGCGGCCGTCTGGATCTTGACGCCGTTGCACGTCGCCGCGCCAAAGCAGCCGCCGTCCATGAGTTTTTGGAGAGCATCGCCCTTCCACCCGAACACGTAGTCGGCGTGCTGCGCGTAGCCCGTCTTGTCACCGTTGCTGAGCAAAAACGGCTGCGAGCCGTCGGTGGGCCACTCGCTCTTGTCGTTGAAAGCCGTTGTGTCCCAAACGATCTCGAGCATGACCTGGGGGATCTTGACGGGGTGCGAGCTCGGGCAAGTGCCAGTCGTGGCAAAGGAGGAGGGGCCGCTTGTCGGGTAAGCGACGTGGTCTTTGTGGTTGGGCGAGTCAAGGTTGGTGCCATCCCAGCAGCTGGAGGTATGTTAGCAGATTTTCATTTTTTAAAGAGGACTATGTTGATGCTCGCAGCTCGCGTCTCGCAGCTTCGCATCTCACAGCTTGTGGTAGACCTACGTTGGAAAGTGAATGTTCGACCGAATCCCGCCCAAACACGGACTCGCCGGCAGCGTCTCCGTGTCCAGTTTGGGGTCCGCGCATGGTGATTGGTCGTCGCCCTTGAAGTTGGGCCCCGTGTAGCAGCGGAAGCAGCTCTGCATCTTCATGTTGACCGTCGTCGGCTTGGTGCGGGCAGTCGTGTCGCCGACCAGCATGCGGAAACCGGGCTTGAAGGCCGTGACTTTCCCAGACCCAGGCGACACGTAGTAGACAGTCGTGCCACCCGTGTATCCATCCTCCATGCGGTTGTGGATCTGAGGCACGCGCTTGTAGGAACCGTTGCGGGCCTGGAAGTAGAGGTTGGCAGTCCAGTAGTTAGACAGGTCATCGGGGAAGTTGCAGGTGGTGCAGGAGGCGATGGCGGAGATGTCGGTCGAGGCCATGGAGGCGTTGAATGCGTTCTAGGGAAGAGGATGTGGTGTCAGCCTTTGTTCGCAGTTCTCTTTTTTAGTCTTTGTTTTTTTTTTTCTTCGTAGAAAGACTTACTCCTCCCACGACTTGGTGGACATGGGGCGACGGCAGCATGCCGGGGTTGACGAGACTGCGATGTCAATGGCCGTTTCAATAGCTTCTTTTCTGTTTCGGCGTGCACCTCCACTCACGGATCGAGACGCTCGATGACCACTTGGGAGCAGCTAAAGCGCACCAGGCTTGTGCCGTGGCCAGTGCTGCCTCCGCCGCCGCCACCAAACTGGGGCGCGCCGTAGGCCAGCGAGGCAAATGCAAAGAGAGTAGGCCAGATCATATTGTCAGCGAGTATGTCGAGTTGATGGATCAAGTCCTATGGTTGTCAGTACAATGGTGTGGCCTGGCCACACGGCCACAGAGAAGGGGCCATCTCGATATATGTCTTTTTCCATGACGGCAGTGGCTGTCGACTTAGACGCCAAAAGAGGGAACAGAAGTGGAGAACAGCCGTAGCGACCGAGGTGCATGGGCTGTAAAGGAAGTGATGGAAAGATAAATGAAGAGTAAATGGCATGCGAGGGGAGAGCAATGAGGAAAAGATAACAAGAAGACAACGACAACGACAAGAAAGTGACAAGAAAGTGTCGTCGTAATTAATACCGGGTCTCGGCTATCAATGCAGCGGAGGTGTGTCTGCCAATATCGTCGTTCGTGGGAATGTCAGTTCTCTTTCGGCATATATCTGAGTTTGTGGGAGTATCAGTCCTTGGTATTTCTTCAGTTTGGCCTTGATGCGTCAAGATCGTGTTTATTTATTTTATCTATTTATCTATTTTTTTTTTTTAAAAAAAAAAAAAAGAAAAGAAGGAACAGTGTACCTTTTGGCAAATCGAGAAGGAGCGAGGGAAGTGTGACAATGAAGCTGAAATAAATTGAAAATGGATCTAAATAATGTCTGAAAAAATATAGGAAATAGAAGAAATAAACGGAGGAAAAGTAAAAAATGGGATATAATTGAACAATTCGATAAACCACCATACACACGCTTGACCCCTGCAACCTCTCCCGCCCGCATTG